>CAUYQG010270300.1:0-32408 GCA_963574415.1 Tarsius wallacei | reverse complement strand
CAGTTGAGGGAAACTGCTAGGGGAGGGAGGGGCACACCTCATCAACAAGGGTATCTGCATAATCAACGTTTGTATACCTAACCCTGAATTGTACCCCACATCTTTAAAATTAAAAAAGAATACATTTTTTAAATTAAGGTTAAAGTTTCTTGAAATGGTAAACATAAAGCTAGACTTTTAAAAGTATAGCATTACTTAGTAGAGCAGTAACATCTTAGTAAATATTGTGAGTGACAAAAAATACCACCACTTATTAACTGTTAACTTGGACAAAACCCAGAGTTTACCAATTTCAATATTTAACCAACCATAAAACTCAGGTGGTTGTATCTTTCCTCCCACCTTCTTTAAAAGGAGGTTGTGAAGACTGCAAATGATGTCATCAGATTTTGTTAGATAAGATATAAATATTAGTGACAACTCAACAGTAAGAAATGTCTTGGATTCTCATTGTTTCATTGTATCATTATCAAGTCTTAATTAAGTTTCCAACCACATATGGTGCATCACAGCTTACAACAAATTGATATTTAAGTTGACACTTTGCCTGATCTCTAGAAATTTACAATTACAGATAGATAGTGTGCCAAAAATTTAAAGGGATTATTAAGTAATTAGGTTTAGGTTTATAGGCTTATAAATTAATCTATTAGAAGTTTTAATTCCTCTAATATATTTGCTTACTTCTCCTCAAACTGTTTTCAGTTTGACATAATAAATTGGCATAATCTGAGTCAGCAACTTTAAAAGCAGGAATATCTCACAGCAAAATTAACAACGAATACCATTGCAGCTAGTCATAGGGAATTGTACACACTCAAAAGTGTGGAAGAAAAATAATAATTAACAAGAAATGTGCTGATGTCATGGCAGGTGTATCAGAAGAAAAATAGTTGAGAAACCAGAGCCAGAGACACTGCTAATATAGAGGGCACCAAAAAAAATGTATACACATTTTAAGGGGAAAAAAACTGTATTAAGATTATAAGTGACTACAAGTCATGTTTGACTTCTGCAATTACAAGAGGGTGCTCAAAGTGATTACCATCAGCGTCCAGACACTTCAGATTATGGAGAACTATAAGTAATACATAGATAATAGCTCATAAAATATGTATACTTTTTTTGGCACCCCTGGGTATAGCTTTAGACTTTCAGAAACTTTTTTGTAATATTAGCTGTCTTCCTACCAAATTTTTCTTTTGACTTTAATTGCCTCCTAGAAGAGCTTGCACGGTACAATGGAAGAATCTCTGACCTGAAAGGCCAGTGACCTATGTCTTAGACTTAGTTCAAACATATGAGAAATCTGAGACATATTTCTGAGACAAATCTGAAACATATGAGAAATCTAGAAATTTCTGTGTATAACAAAATACTGAGTTAACTTAGCAATAGAAGGCAATTGGTAAATGTATGGAACCTATTAATGTTTATATGATTCTTCCAAAAAGAAAACTGAGCTTTCTTGATTAATGAATTTCCTGCCCTAATCACTGACCTGTAATATATGTGTAAGTTATAAATTATTATTTATAAATAATATATTCATAATATTACACATTTATTATAATTATATATTCATCTGTAATTAGTTATATAATTATGTGTTTATAGATTTATTTATAATTAATATATGTAATTTATAATTAATGTATGTAAGTTTTAATTTGTGGATGGAACACAAGATTTGTGAAATTTATCATTATATATCACCTTAACTTAATCATATTCTAATTTATTGGCACTCAATAATAACATAGTGGTAATAAGCTAAGATTTATATTAGAATAAGGTAGAATTTTCTGTGCAAATTAATACCACAGAAAGTATGATTTTATCCAAAAGAACCAAACATTTTTAGTTACCAATGGCCATGGATTCAATTCATATCTATATGCTGATGGCTACCCAATCTATAAATGCAGCTCAGCTCTCTTACCTAAATTTCACACCCATGCCTATTATCATTCAAACTTAATATGTAAATACCAAAAACCCCTAGGTGTCTATCCCAAATATATATATATATGTATGTATATATATAATTTTTTTAATAATATAGCCTTGGCATTTGGTTAGGCACATAACCACCTGGAAAATAAAATAGTGTCTCTTATTCATAAGAGTCACCATATGCATAAGTTCTGACCAATAGAGTCTATATTTCAGTAGCTAGAGTTCAAATGTGCATTTTATAGCTAAAATATGTAGTGCTAGTTGAAGATCAAACCACCACGGTGGACCATGATTGGGAGGCACGTGTTCATTTTGGTAGGGCAGCACAATACTAGCCCCTCCCTGCCTATCTCCAGATTTGTTTTACATTAAATGGAACAAAATTCCATATCACATAATCCATTGTTACTCTAGGTTTCTTGTCACTCATAACTAAATGTGATACTATTATAATATGCAGAACAAATTTGTTGCAATCAAGGTGAATTGCCATTTTTATGTAATTATCTCTGAGAAAAGAGGACATAAAAAACCTACTTACTAATTTTCTTGCGAATTCTGTATGTAAGAAGGATGGAAACTATTTTTACTTTATCTTCTCTAGCAGCATAATTTGAGATACAAATAATAAATCTAATACAATCATATCAGAAAACCAAGGTTCCAGTCAAGAATCTCTGTGGCACAAGCTCCATGACCTTAGGCATATGGTTTTCATTTTCTTGTTTTGTGGATAAAGACCTGGGCTTTGGCATCAAACAGCTTGTGTTTAGCCCTAACTGCCTCTTACTAGCTAGGTGGCTCTAAGTTACTCACCCTAAGTCTACATTTCCCCACCTACAAATGGAGATAATGACAGGGCCTAACTCACTGAGTTCTTCTAAAGGTTAAATGAAATAACAGTTACAGAGCAATTGGCATCATGCCAGGGGCCCAGTAAATACTAAACAAATGTGGGCTATTGCCATTATTTCCTGCTTCATAGTGAGGAATTAATTTTAAAGTAGGTTGAACAATTCCTCCAAGTACTTCACTTATGTCTGAAGGGATAAGAGAAGGGAGACAGAGGAAGTGTCCAGCCCCAGTCCAGTTCATACATCAGGGGTTTGTATTAGGCCTTCAGTGCAAAAAGGGATTCAACTCGTAAAGGAGATATAGAGCTGGGCGCAGTGGCTCCAACCTGTAATCCCAGTACTTTGGGAGGCAAAGACAAAACGATTGCCTGAGCCCAGAGTTCAAGACCAGCCTGGGCAACATGGTGAGACCTCGGCTCTACAACAAATCAAAAAATTAGCCGGGTGTGATGGCGCATGCCTGTAGCTCCAGCTACTTGGAAGGCTGAGGCAGAAGGATCGCCTTAGCTCAGCAGGTCGCGGATATAGTGAGCGTGCCACTGCACTCCAGCCTAGGCAACAGAGTAAGACTCTGACTCAAAAAAAAAAAAAGAAAATACATAAAAGCACTCATCATCAGTCCCCTCCACCTCTAAGAATGTATGAATCAGGCAGCTGTCAATTGTCAGCCATGAAGTACACAGTTCAGTGCAAGGATTTAGAATTCTATTTTGTAAAGGCCGAATCTAGCTGTGTTGTTGAACCTAATAATTTTTTAAGTTTTAATTTATGCCCAAGGGCTTAATCATGACTCGATGTACTGTATAATTTGAAAGATTGGTTTGAAGCATTTTAGATGAATTCATTTATTATCTTTGGCATTTTCTTGATTAGGAAAGTTGAGACACTAAGATTAAGCTAATTATTTGAAGGCCAAGAAACAATAGCTCTGCTTCACCAAGGAAGCACTTGTATATCCAAAGAGCACAGCCTGGTGGCGAGAATAGGGGGAACTAGAAAGCACAAGCCTGAAAAACGAAAAAAAAAAAAAAGAGTAACTTGCCTGAGGTCAGAACCAGAAAGTGGCCCCGACCCAGGAGCAGAAACTCAGAGCTTCTGGACCCAAAGAGCCTGTTTATAAGCAGCATCTTGAGACCTGCCATTGTGCTCATAAGGTCAGACACTGGTGCTCCTTGAGACTCCAGGAAATTCGCTCTTCTTTAGAAAAGCAAGTGACTCATATTGCGATTTTCGGTGCAGTAGCAATGCTCCAGTCTACTAGAAATATAATTTTAGCCGTGCTCGGTGGCTCGGCCTGTAATCCCGCGCCTTTGGGAGGCTGAGGTGAGTGGATTGCCTGAGCCTCCGGGTTCAAGACCCGCCTGGGCAACTTGGCGAGACCTCATCTCTACAATAAATAAAAAAAAATCAGCCAGGCATGGTAGCGCGCGCCTGTGATTCCGGCTACTCGGAAGGCTGAAGCGGAAGGATCGCCGGAGCCCAGCCGGAGCCCAGCAGGTCGAGGCTGCGGTGGCCGGGAGCGGCCACTGCACTCCAGTCTGGGTGACAGTGAGACTCCAACTCAAAAAAAAAAAAGAAATATAATTTTAACCACATATGTAATGTAGAATGCTTCAGTTGCCATATTGAAAATGTAAAAGTAAGCTGGTAGAATTTGCTTTCATAATATATTTTGTTTAACAGAGTTCATCCTATACTTTATTCTTTGAGTATGTTATCAATATTTAAAAAGTATTTAGAAAACAAAAAAAGAAAGCACAGGACTGAAGTTAGAACAAGTCTAGCAAACTTCAGCTCTATCAGTCACTTACACAGAAATATTTGGAAGTCTCAGTCTTCCTAATTTTTGATTTCTCTATCTGTAAAGTCATGGTAATACTAAAAATATTTGCCTCACGGGGTTGTTTATAAGTACTAAATAAGAAAACATATGTTGAAATTGTATATATAGCATATGTATATATACAAATATATATCCAAGAATATTTTTATTTCTACTATATGCGGCTCTAAATTTTACTAAAAGTGGCTTGACTAGCTTTTAATGTGAAATAACTAATTTTAAAAGAGCCATATACTTTTATGTAAGTTCAAATGGTAACAGCAATAACAATAACAATTTGGGGTCATGTAGTCACCTGTGTTAATGTAACTCTTCTACTTGACTGTATTGGACTCAGCATACAGGTGAACTCGGAAGACAGATTCTATCTTTAGTACTGACTGCCTCACCCATTCCTATGACCACACATAAATTACCTAATCTTTGAGCATTTTATTATCTTACTTCATAGAATGTATGCAGAAATGCTTCCTGTCTAGTGGCCTCAGAGATTTATGTAAAAGATTTGTTGAATATAACATTGTTCCTTGATTTATATCTTTTAGCAGGATAATACAGTTAAATCACAATAAAATTGTAGAAGAAGCACCTAGGCAGACAAATAAGACATTGTAAGAATGGCATAGCATTGTGATTAAGAGCAGCATAGGCTTTGAAGCCAGGTATACCTGGGTTAATTACCAGTTTTGCCACTTATTACCTTTTTTGGGCAGATAATGTTACCTGTCTGAGCCTCAGTATTCTCATCTGTAAAATGAGTATCTTACTATAACCATAGGTTGTTACAAAGGTTCAATGCAAGAGATGTTTTAAGACAGTACTTGGCACCTAGTACATGTGAAACAAAAGATAGCAATTATTATTTTGTACTGCACTGACTCACAGTTCAACTTTAAACAAAGTGCTAAATCCTCCTGTGTCTGATTTTGCAACTTTAAAAAAGAGATATCATCGTTCATCTTCAGATGAAAGGTTGCAAGACAGAATTTAAATATGCTTGTATCATACTTTGGATTCCCCTAAGATTAGTTCGATCCTCTTAGAATTGTTACTCTAAAAATCTCAGAAATTGCCCAACAATGTGAGCCATGTATGTACCTGGAAGAAGAAGGTTGGGCTTGCAGGTTCCGGCATGACTTGGTGTCTGCAGCCCATTTTTCTTTCTCAACCTCTTAAAACCTGCCCATTCTCTAATCCAGTCATTTCAAACCTATTAAATCATGCTTGAATCTGTGAGGGTATGCTTCACGATTCCCAGCCCCTGTTTCTCAAAAGAGCAGATCCAAAGGAGCGTGTTTAAAGAATGTTTAGGGCAGTTCCTCTAAACTCCAGCCCCAACAGAGTCATGAAACTGTTCAGAACACCCGTTTTACCACTTGCCATCTCAGAAGACCTGCTTCACAACTGTTCAACCCATCCCACTCTCAAGCACTAAAGTCACCAGGCATGCTTATAAATCTCAGTGCTAATACTGAATCACATGAGGGTGCTATTTTTCTTAAGGTTTATAGTTATTCCCGCTTTATGTTGAAGTAATAACATATTTTTAGAGGAAAGCAAACAACAATGGTAGAATAACAAGCAGTTACAGTTACTACAGATCAATGAAATAGTTCCATAAAATACTACACTAAGATGAACTTGATTTTCACAATATAGTAAATGTAATGATTTTTAGAAAGCAGAGGTGATGTAATTGAAGTGCCATACTCTCAGTCACTGATTACCTTTGAGATAGTGTGAAAAAGTTAGATTGCTACTTATCTTGTATAAATACAAAGACAGTTTTAAAGAAATTAAATAAGGGCAGCCAGTGAATTTTTTTGATGTTTTTCAAACCTATAAATACAAACAAAGCTATACTTTGTCTGTCCTTCCTCAGCAGAAATACATGTGATTTCATATTAGTCTTTATATTGTCTGATTTTTGCCCATACACTCACATTTTCTCCATGTGTGTATATGTGTGTGCTTGTTTTCTATTTCTCTGTTAGAGTGCAAACTTTCCAAAGATTCTACTTTTAGCTACCCACAATGGGTAATAGGGAAAAGAATATAGACTTAAAGCCTAAAAGACCAGGGTCAGATTCTAAATCCAACAGTTACTAAAGGCCTGGACAATCTAAGCCACAGTTACTTTATCTTGTAAAAGAAATAAAAACAATAACCACTTCTCAAAGTATCACCAAATTCAATGAAATCGCATTTTACAAGATACACAATATATAATAGGTACTTAACAGATAGTTTTCCTCCACACAGGACTTGGTGCACAATGAGAACTCACTAAAAGTTGTTATATGGATCAGGGCCGATCTTACTTGAAGAAGTGTGAGCATATGTTAAACACTTGTTGCACAATCACAGAGCAACTCTGAGCCTAAACTTCAGTAAAGTGTCCTGTCAGTATCACTATTAACTAATGTCAAGGGGTAGCATTGCTAAATTAGTTTTCACCAAGGTTTTTTTTTGTAAACAAATGAATTTTTAAGATCCAAAATAAGATCGTTCTTCCTACTTAACACAAACTGTCCCAAAATGTCTGTGTCCTCCCTTCAGTTTTCCATAACTTCCGAAATTATCCTCTTCTCCTTAATCATCACTACATTGCATAAATGAGTACTCATCTTCCTTGAAGGGAAAGGTGACTAGAGAGAGAGCACCTCCCATTAAGATTTAATTATACCAATTTAAACATAACAAAGGGCTACCTCTTTTAACAACTAACTTATTTCATTTATGCTTTTATTTCTTTCAGTCTTAGAAGTTCCTTTCATTTTTATGTCTTCACGCTGTCCATGCTTCTCAAACTTTAGAGCAAGTAAAACTTATATTGTACACATTTTAAAAATATGATTCCTATACTCCATCTGAATTTCAATTGAATTCAACTGAATTCTAATGAATTCATTAGCATTTCCTGGATGAGAGCTGGACTTCTCTATTTTTTATAAGCACTTGTTGACTCTAAAGCAGGCATCTATGGACCATACTTTGAGAGATAGTGCTTACTCAAGAAAAAATTAAAGTTGTTCGTTTTGTTTCATTTGGATATTGCTCATTTCACCTTAATCTATCTAAATGTGTGCAGATGTAAATGCCTATAATCTCAGTCTTCTTATCTTTCATTCTTGTCGTTAGTTGCTGACAAATATATTTAACAAATATTCCAAAACTTCTTTCCTATAAACTTATTTCTGATAAAGTTTTCTTTAATCCTCTGCTGTGTGTATATATGTGTTCATAAAATGTATATGTTGATATCATCATGCTTAAGGAGTAGTATAAAATAAAAATTTGGGAAAAAATGGCAGCATAAGAACAACAATGTTTAACTGGTCCAATTCTTGTTTTACCTTCAAATTCTAAAAAAAAAGAAAAAAGAAATGATTCCCATGCAGGTAAAGTAGGGAAGGAGGCTCAGAAATTTGATAGAGGAAGAAGCATGCTATTTAATGAAACTCCTCACCAGTTCCTTATATGTTTTCCCAGTTACAAACCAATATGCTTGAAAGAAATTATCTATTTATGTTCCAGTATTTCAATTATACCTCTTTCTTGAGAGGATTCTTGTTGGCACATTTAAACTAGCAAATATGCATAATAAATTTAATCTTCTTTCCACTCTAACCCACTCTCTTAACATTTCATCTTATCTAGACCCACTTAAACATAGATGTGCTTAATTCTTCATACAATCTTCAGATCAGGAAGATGTTTTCATTTATTCATTCATTTTCTGTTTTTGTTTTTTTTTTCCTTGAAATTTAATTCACATCTACTCTGAAGTAGGACTTTTTAAATAGGTACATCTTTTGCCTCAAATTGGAGGCTACACTCAGAAAAATTCACTCCAGTATTCTCATATTATAGCTTTTCTACACATTTATAATCAAATTCTGACTCTCTCAGATATAGCGTAGACAAGTGTTGGAATCTATGTAGTATGTTGTTTTGTGGAAGCTTTCTTGAAGCACCATTTTCTACAGTAATATTCTTAAAGATAACAAGTGAAAAAGAGTAGGATACAAAGCCATCATGGATTATATTTAAAAAGAAAAAATATTTGCAAAAGTCAATAGGCCTTGAGAAGCCTGACTCAGTTTGTAATATCTGTAGCTCTCAGTTGCTTCATTGAGAAGTTTAAATTTCTCATACATATGTAGTACTTTCTTTCCATCAGTGACAGAACCGGACTGTTTTTTCCATGTTACACCAAGACCACAGATTCCATTGGAAGTTTATTATCGTGCAAACTGTTTTCTTCTCAAAAGATAAATTAATCAAAAATGGTATGGCAATATGTCAATCAGAGAAAATAAATTTTAATCTGAAAATAAAATTACTTTTAGTCCAAAGTGGCTCACTGAAACCCTTGATTATTTTCTAACTTTGAAAGAAAAAAAAACTCAAAATGATTATGAATTATCTATCAAAGAAGTTGATTGTGTCCAGGCACACTGTTGGATTTATTATTAAAATCCGACCATAATATTTTACTCATACTGTATTCTTTAATTTTTTCTAATACTTTCAAAATACCTAGAGTTTTAAAAAATTTTTTATTTTAAAGATGTGGGGTACAATTCAGGGTTAGATATACAAACGTTCATTATACAGGTACCCTTGTTGATGAGATGTGTTCCCCCATAACATCTACAATTTTTAAAATCTTAAACTACTTATACAAATAAACATAATTTTGCTCTGCATGAGTTCAGATTTTTTTTTATCATGTATACCTTCTGAAATAAAAGTACTTTTAGTAGATAAACAAAGCCTATTTTTTTCTAGAAGCAAGCAAATGAACAAACTAAAAGGCATCTGTCAAATGCCATGTACCTTTTGTAGAACACTTCTAAAAGCATACAGAGAAATGCTGTGGGATAAAGTATAAGAGGACAGAAAACACTTGTATAGAAAGGATAGAAGCCTACATCTTGACACAATTTTATATAAAATCTCAAAATATTTTTCTGTATTAAAATAATAATCAATTGAAGATCCACACATTCTTTGTTGTAGTTTATGCTGTTTTAAACTACAAGTTACCGTAAGACAGAAAAGGGAACTCACCGATACATTGCTGACCAGCAAAGAAGAGATCTGTGAAGACTGAAGTCTGTGATCAGGTGTGTGCATCCAGCTCTATCAGTGACTTTGAGGGCTGAATTGAGGTGAAGAAAGAAGTCACCGATGATCTAAACAGAACCAGTTTAACGAGTCTTGACTAGTGGTGGGGACTGTTTGTGTGACTCGTAGGACAAAGACAAATTTTACAGGGAGCAAGAGCAAAAAATACTGTATAAGTACTTTCTAGGAGTGGGAACTGAAAAAGCTATTTTCTTAAGATAATTGTTTTAAAAGTATTAGCATAAGCCAGATTTTGTTTAAGTCGGATGTATAAATCTTAGAAGAAAATTTTAAACCATCTTTGCTCAGCCTCCTCATGTTTCCAGTGAAGAAACTGAAGTTTAATTAAGTGACTTGATCAAAAATCACATCGTTAACGGCCAAATCAGGACTAACACCCATGTTTTTTTAAGCTAATCTGACATGCTTCCCATTCTATTAAGTGTATAATGAAAGATTTTCTTAGTTATTAGCTAAAGTTAGCTGTTGACAATGCATTCAAGATTAGAAAAGCATTAACATAATTCCTCCAGAAAAGTCAAGGAGTTTACAAATATCACTCCTCAACTGAGACAGTTTTATTATTATTATTATTATTATTATTATTATTATTATACTGGAGACAGGCATATTAGCTGACACTGAGTCATTTCTATTTTATTTCTGGGAAGGAAATAATATTTTTTTAATGTGTGTTCACACATTATGCAAATATCTGTGTGATTGTGTCAGGTATAATTTTTAAATTACCTTTTCTAATCCCTACAAACCAGATTAAGTGCTTCCCCTTTGTGCTTTCATGGTATCATAACTCTTACTTCATTATACTAGAATTTTGCTTAATTGTATCTCAACTCCACTAGGCTTTATATTCTTAACAGACAAGAACTCTATTCCTAACATATATGGGCTCTCAAAAGTAAGCAAGGAAAAGGAAAGAAAAGAGGAGTGTGTGTGTGTGTGTGTGTGTGTGTGTGTGTGTGTGTGTGTGTGTGTCCCGTCCTAAAAAAACAATATAAAGGAAACAAATACTGTTTAATTCCGCTACACATCCGTTTAGCCAATGGCTCACCTGAACAAACACAGAAGCTAGGATTTAAGGTAAAGTATGGGGATTAGGCTGCCAAGACTTGGAATTACTTTCTAGCAGTAACTCAAGAAACCTCTATATTGGAGCATACTATACAAGGAGGTAGAGACATATACCCTTTTTATTCCGCTCAACAAATCACTCAACACTGAAGAATAGCATACATATTTATTGACTTAGAGTTATTTAATATGTAGTACAGGGTTTCTGTATACTCATGTAAAAAGTACAATTTAGCCAAAAATAAAGAGGCAACAATACCATAGTAAAAAACTTCTGACTTATGAGTTTAAGTTGTTCTTCTTATACAGTCTTTAAAAAGTAAAAAATATCTGTAACTGAAATGTTAATATGGCTTAATAATATTCTGTTCTGGTTTATACTCACATTCTATGAAAATATTGGTTATACTCTTACTTTCAAAGAAAAGCAAATTCTTCCTCATTGTAACTTTGTACCAAGATTTGCCAGACTCACTTTAACAAAATCTCAGACTTTTTTTATTTTGTAAAATCCAGATTTAAAATCCAAATAAATTATTTATCTGGTCCAGCCCCATGGTCCTGTATACTTAACTTTATATATAACCTAGAAATGTAGATGAAGAAAATAACAGGGCTCTCATGAAATTTTTTTAAATTTTATAGACTACAAGTTATAGAAAACCAGAGATGGAGCATATATAAACAAAGGTTAAATGGATGTTAACCTAAAGATATTGAAAGATAATCATAAGTATGTCTGTCCTTACATTAGCAGCTTTTGTACAGGCTACTCAATAGAAATTAAAGTGTATGTCATTGAATTTCATGATATACCTTATATTTGGTAGAAATTTAAAGAATAACAGGAAAACAAGAAGAAATGAAACATTAGACTTAAATTATTCACTGATAATTTTGTCTTTTAAGTTTATAAAACCAAAAGTTTGTCTTTCATTCAACTCTTTATATTTTTATTGTTTTTCAAAAATCATAAATGTTATTCTGCAATCCTTTTATCCTAAACTATGTTTTCAAGAGTTATCCTTCTCTCTGTGAGCAGAGTCAGGAAAAAAATATTTGTGGGCTTGAGTCTCTTGGAAACCAATACTAGATATGTTGCACTGCACAACAAACAAAATAACAACTTGACCACAGGCATTTTTATCAACCAACAAATTACACCATAGTCCTTTCTAACCTTAGCCTTGTTTTATAGCAATGAAGCAGCTATGACAAGCTACCGAAGTATAGTGCTAATGTGAATGGTCATAGATGATTTTTATCATGGTTTGAATATCCCCTAACTTGTACCAAGTTATTTTATGCCTGATAATACATGAATGCCTATGTATAATAATCAGATTAACTGATGGAAGCCCTTAAAGTTATACTTGGGTTATGTCTCTGTATTGCTAAAACAATCCTTTTATTGGTCAGTTTATTGGGAGGCACATTACAGGCTAGTCAATGTTAGTGAATGAACTGTTTTCTCCATTCCTCTAAAAGAAGTACAGCAACTGCTTTAAGTATTCATGATGCTGGGATAATTTTTGTGGGAATTGATGTGAGGATCTGCTAAGTTTTACAATACATAATGGTACATATAGTAAAAACCAGAGTTAAAGTTTTTAGAATTAACTAGCAACAATAATGCTATGACAAACCTCATATTGTTCAATGTATAGG
The DNA here is from genome assembly GCA_963574415.1 of Tarsius wallacei. Classification (NCBI taxonomy): domain Eukaryota; kingdom Metazoa; phylum Chordata; class Mammalia; order Primates; family Tarsiidae; genus Tarsius; species Tarsius wallacei. Next base: position 19,859 of record CAUYQG010270300.1, on the reverse strand, counting down.
GATATACAATACAGACTGATTAATGTTGTAAACTAATGAATGAAGATAACATTTTTAGACCATTCCAATTCTCAAACAGTTTTTTCAATTAGTCTGTTAAAAACACTTCTAAGATTAATCAATTTCATGTTTTGGGATCAACTTTCAATCTTCTGAACAGACTTTTATTGAGACATAAACAAAACTTATTTATCTATTCCATTTCTTTACAAACAGACACTCCCCCAATATACAATACATTGATAAAATCAAGATCAAATTTAAGAAAAAAATAGAAATGCAAACATGTTCTACATATTGTTTAAAACATTTGCTCTGATAGAGCTGCAAATTTGGTTTTGACTTACTGGCGGCAAGGATAACAAAGGAAACTTAGAAAGTTATATAATTCTTATCAAAAAGAAACATGCCAAGAGATGATTTTTCCTGCCACTAAGTTACTGAAGAAATTTCTCATATGGGGATCACACTAAGCAATGCATTAAATAAAATTAACAATATTTTTACCAAAAAAGAAGAGAAATTTCTGTAACTATTTCTTATGATAAATTCAAAGAATCCTGAGACTATTACTCTGAAGTTGAAGTTAGTGACAGATTTTTTTTTTTCTTTTTTTTGAGTTGGAGTCTCACTCTGTCACCCAGACTGGAGTACAGTGGCCGCTCCTGGCCACTGCAGCCTCGACTTACTGGGCTCCAGCGATCCTTCCGCCTCAGCCTTCCAAGTAGCTGGAACTACAGGTGCACGCTACCACGCCCGGCTGGTTTTTGATTTATTGTAGAGACGAGGTCTCACCAATTTGCCCGGGCGGATCTCGAACCTGCGGGCTCAGGCAATCCTCTCACCTCGGCCTCCCAAAGTGCTGGGATTACAGGCTGAGCCACCGAGCCCAGCCTTAGTGACAGATTTTTAAAGAAGAATATTTATGTGGTCATTATGCATATTTTCACTGGTCTATCCAGATAAAAGGTAGAATTTAAAGTACCTAGAGTACAGTGTTCCTTAGATTAACTTTCTTAAGTATTACTTCTCTCAGAAGAACTTTGTAGAATAGATAATTTCTAACAATGACTTGGAGAGTTTGTAATACACATTGTAAATTGAGGGAAGATCAATATTTTATCAAATTCAAGAACTGGATGAAATTTTACATTTAAATAAAATATCCCATGAAATTACAATTCTAGATTAGTGCATGTCAACTCCTTAGTAGATTTGGTGTGGTTTGTTTCATTGTTTGGCTACTTGTGTAATATAATTCAACAAGAGTATAAACACTGAAATAGTTTAGTCTTAGTTTTGATTTCAATCAAGTCTTCCTTTTTTTAATTTTTTCATAAAATCCAGCTCATGCAGGACCAGTCAATTCTTCCAACCATGATGTGTCAAATCTCATTCTCATATTCCTTAATGAAGACATAACACACTTTGTAACTCTCTACTAGTTTTAGTTATTAGAAGTTTATTTGTACAAACTGACATAAATATAACCCCCTCCCTGTCTCCCCAACACAAACTGTGATGACAGCTGCTTTGAGTAGGGAAGTTGAAAGGAAGTCAGGCTCTGAGACATCCATCCATCCTCCCTCCCTACTGCTGAGCTCCTCTAATTTGGGGGTCAGAGGAGGGAGACATGGGTGGTAGAGATTTCACATAAACAATTATAATGTCTGTGTGAGAAAGTGTCCTCGTTTTTGTTTTTTTTTTCTGGTTCAATTTGGTTTTGTTTACTGCTAGCAAATTATGCTATCGAGATCTCTGTGCTAATGATATGCTTGGCTTTCTATAGATGGTGTCCATTTTTACTCCAGCCACCTCATTCACTGAGAAATCTCTCAAAGAAAAGCAATCATATACACTTCAGATCCTGACACCAGTCCATGCCCCCAACTCGTTCAGCTGGAGCACTTACCAACTACCCTGCCCTTTTCCTTCCTCCATGCTGCTTTGCATACAGATATGATAACCTCTTAGACTATCTTCTGAACCCTCCAAGAGCCACAGAACATCAGGATGGGATAAAGGGAAGAACTCATTTCCTTTCAGGAACAAACTCTAGACTACAGTACTTTCCACTCTGTTAGTGTAAACTATTTCAGCAATTTCCACTTCTTCAGAAATCTCAGGATCAGCAGCTGTTGTTGGTTCACAAGTAGCTCTCAAAGTTCAGATACCAAGTTTGCCCAACTCCCTTAGAAGACACTCACCACACTGCTCTGCATAGCAGCTCCAGAGGGACCTGTGTGCTCAGTAGATTATTATCCAGCCAGCTGAGGAACAAGTTGCCAGTCTCTCTTATCACAAACACATACACACGATCTTTACATATGCTCCAGTGGGTTCTCATTATTTGACTTTAGGAGAAAAAAAGATCTCTCTTTCCCCCTTGGGAAGAGGAATAAACTTTCCCTATGACCACTGTGTCTTCCCAGCATCTGCTGACTTGCAACATTCTTCTTTCTAATTTTCGCTTTATGCATATCAGAAGCTGGGTGCTGGTTGCTGTTAGGAGAGCAAGTTATTTCACCTCATAGTATCCCCACCCTTGGTGGGCGGGGGCAGTATCTGGCCTCAGTTTTTGGCATCTCTTTGGAATTTCTCATAAAAATGGGATTACTTAGTTCTTCTACTTTTCAATTATGAACAACCAAAAAAGTTCCACTCAACATCCTATAAACTTATTTACAAGTGTATCTAGCTGTGTCTCCTGTCTTCATAATATTGTGTGCTTCTTGAGGTATTTTTTAGCATGATGTTTCATCATTTTGGTAGAGTCATTGAATGTATTTACTATTAACTCAAAATGATTTGGCTACTTCTACCTCATCTTCAAATACTAGACCTCACTTTACTCCATCACATGAGCCTTCTGTTTGCTCTTGAACCTCTAAATTCAATTCTGCTGTTCCCACTTCCTAAAATTATTTTCCTGTTGATTTTTCCAGCTTTCCTTCTCTCCCTTCATTCATGTCTCTTCCCAAATATCAAATAACCCCGCCATCTAAAACAGCTTGTCCCACTATTACCCCCATTACTCTTCATCCCTTTAGCCTGCTTTCTTTTTCTTCAAAATATTTATTAATACTTAATATATTGATATGTGCATGGGTTTCACTTTTTTAATTGTCAGTTTACTTCATTCAAATGGAAGTCCCTTACAACCGAGAACTCTCTCTTGTCCTCCTTGGCAATATCCCCAGGATCTAGACAGAATCCAGGTGTGCAAAAATACTTGTGGAATCAATTTGTTATTTATTGAGCATTTCCTTTTATACAGATTCTTCATGTCATAGTAGGAGACTACTGCTGTCATTGGATAGCAAGTCTCCACACTCAAATAAAAATGATCATAAGTAACACTTACGGAGTGATTACCTATGCCATACTCTCTTCCAAGCACTTCACATTTTTTAATTTAATCTTCACAAAAATCTTACAAAGCAAGCATTATTGATATATCCATTAAACAGATGAGGGAACTGAGATATAAGATCTTATGTAATTCAACCTGGGTCACACACTGGTAGGTGGCTAAGCTGGGATTTAAACTCAGTTCATCTAGTTCTAGTTTATAGGGTTGTTAATAACCTATTTTAATATTGCATCTCTAACTTTTTGTCTGGTGGTCTTTCAACCTTAAAGTATTTTTGGTAAGTCACTCAACTTAAATCCTAAAAGACCACCATTTTTTAATATATAAAGCTAACCAGAAAAAGAACATATGTAAATTATCTAAACTGCCTAAGAGGAGACCTTCACTGTTCAACATTCGGTCAAAGACAAAGTCCTACTTGCTTTCTTTTAAAAAGGTATTTGCCAATAGTTTTGTGTAAAACTTCACTCTAAAGATAAGAGATATTAATGACTTAATGAATGATTGTATAAAAGATATTTTCTAATAATATAAATGTTCAAATTAAATGATAATTAAACTTGAACGACAGAGCCTGACAATGGTTATTTAAATAAGTTCTAGCAAGTAGTTTGACACATGTGTTTCTGATTAGAAGTCACAAAATGATTTTGGTTACAATAAAGAGAAAGCCTAGCTGAGATTTTTATCTCTTTTCTGAAAAGAACTTTGCTCTTATTCATCTTTTATTCCTTGTAGTCTCTAGCACAATGCTTAGTACCACAGGGACACTCAAAAGTAGCAGTAGAATTACCATATTGCTGTAAAATATGCTGTTCTGCTTGTTTAAAACTGGACCTAAGTGAACGCCTTTTTGGTTTTCCTCTAAAATCATAAACAAGACTAATTTTATCTCTAGAAGTCACAATTTCCTCTCCCAGATTCTAGTTTACTACAGTAACATGTTTTCATATCTATTAGTGGCTCTTGCTTTCTTTGGGCCTAATAAGGTTACAATAAAATACACACAAAATAATGAAACCTGCACTATGTGTTGAATATCTGGAAAAATCAGGTGTAAATTATTAAAAATAGAACCCTCAAACAGGCTGTCATAATGCACATGCCATTTCTTTATTAACTGAAAAGATTTAAAACAGAATATACCATATTAAGAGTCACCTTATTAAGGATACATACCAAAAAACAACAAAAGTAAGGGCTAAAGTTGGAAAAGAAAAAATTCAGACAAAAACAGTCTTTTGCTTAAATAATTGGAGTGCAGGAAATATACATCCATGGGAGGACAAGGTAAAGGTCAGCCTAAGATTTTATCTATTTTCCCATTCTTTTCTCATGACTCAGCCCTGATTTTCTGTATGTCCTCCATAGCCACCTTAGAGGAGTTCACTAGTAGTTGGGTGTGTCTGTTTCTGAATCACCCAGTGGGAAATGAGTCTCACATCACATTTCATCTTCAGAACAAATGTCAACATCACCACCTCTACCTTATTTTTTATTGAGAAACAAGAAAGAAAAAAATAAACCCAAACTTTCTGAATACAAATAGTATAGTGCTTTAATGGTTAAGCAATCAAAATAACCCATTGAATCTGAAAATTAAATTTGAATCATTTAATACATAACTTTTAAAAATTTCTATTATGTTTCAGTACAATACAGAGTTCTGAGGTTAGAAAGAAGAGTAATTAATTTTTTTCTGCTGGCAGAAAGGCCTAGGAGGACAGGCAGGTAGGGATGTTCTGCATGTGGTTTGGAAACAGAGAGTTGAGGGAAGAAAGAGAGCGAACGATGATCCTGCTGGGAGAACACTTTTTTTCTGTGATGGGAATGCAGTTGTTTTCTAACCTGCACCCCCAGGTAATCAAATCCTTCATGCTTGTCCCCTCAAGATGCATCAGTATAACAAGCTTCCATCCTAAATGCTGTTTTTGACAGACAGTCCTTTGACTTCTAAGAAACCATCCTTCATGGTTGATTGAGCAAGAGTAACTTTTCATTCAAATATAGAAAACTACCACCACTTTCTTTACTCTTCTCTCATTAACACATCACATTCCTGGAAGACTTCCCCGGACCACTTAAGTGACATTGCTTTGTGTTTCATAGGACTCAGTACTACATCCAGTGTAGCATTAATGCACCCATTTTATCATTGCCTAAACATTTTTGTGTGTCCCTCATATTTCTAGTCTCCTTAAAGGCAGAGATTGTGTCCTTTTAACCACAGTATCTCCAAGGCCTAGCTCTAAGCCAGAAACATAGTTGGCACTCAACAAAGATTTATGAAATGAAAAGAGTACCTTAACACTTGTGGAGCCAAGATCCTCTTGCAGGGCACTGGGGCAGCCTGGCCCAGCACAAGTCTGTCAGACTGGAAAATGAGGATTCGTTCTAATACAGGGCATACTACCTGAGAAGGTCTAAAGCGGGAAAAGCAAGAGGACTGAATTCAAGGCAAAGTCCTCAAAGAGAATGGTGTTTCAAAGTTGAGGAAACAACATCAAATGGCAGAAATAGGGTCTTAAGTGTGAAGAAAACTGTAGGCTGTGCCTCTTAAACTGGAGACCTTGTGTTCACAGGAGTATTTGTCAGGGTGCCTCAGAGGACAGGAAGACATAAGACCAATATGGACCTTCTTCCTACGGTGTCAAATTTATTCAATGGTGAGTAATTTAAAATATTCTGTTTCTAGTAAACATTGGTAGAGAGAGTAAAATGAAAAAGTTCACAGATTTTAAAAATAAAAATGAAATCTCAAAGTAAATCTATGCTTTTAGTGAGCCACTTTATTTCATGTGCATGAGCTCCTGGAGTTATGTGCTTTTTTACCCTAGCATTTGGGGTACTGCAGTACAAATTTTTTGAGAAACATCGGTAGGGTAAGAAACTGAGGAAAATCAAACTTCAAAGAAATATATTGGGTACAACTTGAGAGGGATCTTGGGCAACTGACAGAAACACTGTTGGACTATCCCTTGGCTAAATTGTACTAATTTGCTTTAAAATGTGTTTCATGAAAGAAAAAATGTTAAGCAGGTGACTGGATCTTAACTTCTTTTTAAGTAACTCAATTTTTTTTTTATTACAAAGCAATGCGTAGAAGAAAGAATTTCCACAAGTTGGTAATTGTTGAAGCTGGGAGATGGATACTTGAGGGTTCATTATATTATCTGCTTTATTTGGGGATTAATTTGAATTTGTCCACATAAAGGGTTAAAGAAACAAAAACAATATATGCTTATTTACAAAAGAATATTGCATACAGGTAAGCAAAAAGAAGAAACTTAAAAAGAAATGTAATTCATTATTCAGCTACTACCATATTGTAGCATTAATTTTCTGGAGTATTTACAGACAGAAATTAGATATAGATTTTAAAAACTGTATCTGACTCCCCAAATGCATTTCACTCTATTATCCATGAAATGGCAGCTCTCTGACTTTGGGAATTGGCTTAGCTCAATCGGTGAGCCTAACAGGCCTAAAAAGACAATCCGTTGTCTTTTTTTTTTTTTTCCACCTGTCAGTTTAGAAATCAGTATGTGATGCAATACTAGCCAACAATAAATGAGGAGACGGTCGCTGCAGACTTTTAGAACAGTTCTCTTTGCTCTTTCCAGAAAGTAATAATAAGGAAATATACACAGAAGGAGGAAATATTCTCTCCTTCTGTGGCGTATGATTGTGAAAGCAAACAGTAATATCCAACCATACCTGGAATCTATCTTAAAATTATTTGGGAATCAGTCATTAGACAAAGAAGCTACTTTGGGTTACAGAGCATAGAAACAGAAAGAATCTGGTGTATTGATAATATTTGGGGGTCAGTCAGACAACTCCGACTAAATCAGATTTATAAATATAATAATTATAATTATAAAAATAAATATCAGTGCCTTTCTTTAGTTCATTTTGAGTTGGACGCTCTTTTACTGGCTGCCCAAACTATTCTACACCATATAACTAACTCTTTTTGTCCACTTAACATGCCACAAACATCTTTCTATGTCAATAAGTTCAATTCTGAAGCCTTATTCTAAGTGCCTATGAGGTACTTCTCTGTGTACCTGCACCTTCCCACTACCTCCAGCATTTATTGCTGTGAAATCTTGTAGTGTCAAATGAGTTAATTTTTTTAGTGACTCTGTGAAGGACATGGTTCCAATATCAGCCCTCTTTCTGAAGGCAGAACTGCCCCTCTATTGAATGATCACTATATGTAGTATAGCAACCACATGTTCAATATCATTTTATCTAAGTTTGGAATCTAACACCAAGATAACACTTCATTCTTATGAACCCATGGAAACTTTTACGTGATATTGTCTCTTTTTTTTCCCTACCCCTGATTAGGGAAAAGTTTACTACAACCTAGTATGAGAATAGTTTTGCCATGTCCTGTAGAGTACTATGCAAAGTTTCCTCTCACTGAGCTCCAAGAAAAGGTAGGGTTCAGTGGGGAAAAATTTTTTTATGATTTTTTTCTTGGAATATTTATGCTGCACTCAGAAGTGTTAGAAAATAATGACACCGTGCTCGGTGGCTCAGCCTGTAATCCCAGCGCTTTGGGAAGCCGAGGTGAGTGGATTGCCTGACCCGCAGGTTCGAGACCCGCCTGGGCAACTTGGCGAGACCTCATCTCTACAATAAATCAAAAAATCAGCCGGGCGTGGTAGTGCGTGCCTGTAATTCCAGCGGAAGGCTGAGGCGGAAGGATCTTCGGAGCCCAGCAGGTCGAGGCTGCGGTGGCCGGGAGCAGCCACTGCACTCCAGTCTGAGCGACAGAGTAAGACTCCAACTCAAAAAAAAAAAAAAAAGAAAAGAATGACATCCAAGGAAATTCTGGCTATTATAGGGGGAAATATGGTTTAAGGAAGACTCATTTAAGGATTTTTAAGCATAATATATCATTTTAACCAATTAACCTTTAACCGGCTGCAGTCGTCTCAAAGAGAGTATTGTATTATCAGATTAGGATTAGAATTATCTAAAGAGACTAAAGAATCACTTGCCTTTTAACTATAACATTCCCATTTGTTATTGAAAACCCCTATACTGGTAGAGAATATGTGAAAAAGATTAATAGCTTATATGTATATAGTCACTTCAGCAAGAAGCTATATAAAAATGCCATATCAGTATAGTTAAAATACACAAAAAGGTAAGTCACAAATTAAGATAAAATATTCACAGCACACACATATCTGATGTAGACAATGTAAAAGATACAATATGAGAGTATAATATAAGCTTTAAGAATACCGTCATGTGCCACATAATGGCATTTCAATCAATGATAGACTGCATAAATGATGATGATTCCTTAAGATTACAAAGGAGCTGAAAAATTTCTATTTCCTATTGACTTCATAGCTGTCATAACAAAGTAGTAAAATTTATTACTCACATGCTTGTGGTGATGCTGGTATAAATAAATTTATTGGGCTGCCAGTCATATAAATATAGCATGTTCAATTATGTCCAGTACATAATACTTGATAATGATAATAAACACATGCCATTGGTTAAAAACAAAAGATAAGTGTCATATCAGGATAAAAAGAGCATGACTGTATCATACAATGGATTCTCATACAATCTACTCTTCAGTTATGTAGCACATTAGCCAGACATGTGTACAGCCCAAAAACGTTCCCACCAATAATAATCCACATGCCACTAAAAACACCCACCTCCTCCTCAATGGGAAATTACATAAAACTATGAGATTAGACCTTCTCAGATAATATCTAGAGGTCAGTGCTCTTTAACTCCATGCTTTCTATGAGATGTACAATCTCCTTCAGCGTGGTTGAGTCAGGATGTAATACAAAGTTCCAAAATATCACAATCTTGAGTTAGATTATGAGTTTTACTGCTCTATCAGTCAAGGACCCAAGAAGAAATAGAAGGCATAACTAAAAAATTTTTTCAATAACAGGTTATCCACAAAGCAACTATTTACTAAAATGTGAATGTAGGGAAATTATGAAGTCTAATTGAAGAACCTGGAATCTGGAGCAGTTGAGCTATTGCCCCTAGGCCAGAAGTTACCAAAGGATGGAGAGTCACATAGAGTCATTTGACTTGAGATTAGCAGTGACCTTCAGGGACTCAGTAGGCAATCTTGCAAGAGGGGAGGCTTGAGACAGGCATCTTTATCTTATCCTCCCACTTCTCTCTTACCTACTTCCGTGCCTTCCCATTGACTGAACCCAAGTGGAAGCTAGAGGACATAAGAATTCATCAAGGGTGTTCATAGAGGTCAGCCTCTCAGGACAGCAAGTAAGGTAGAGGAGGATGAAGGGTGGAGGATGGATTCAGAGGGGCAAATAAAGATACACCAAAGGCGCAATAACTGTAATTAAATAGAGAGAATAAAGAGCACAGGAAGGATCTCTTGTTAGAGTATTATTAAATGTCGTTAACTTGTTTTCTTGGAAGTAGAGGAAATGTCTTTGACAAGTCAATCTCCACCTTGAGTTCTGCAGCCTTATCTCTCTTCTTGTGACTTTCAGGACAGCCTTTAAGAGTAGAAAGAGTTTCTTTCTAGGAAGCTATATTACATTTGCAAATTCAAATCATTTTTTAGGTATAATTATGTCTGAGGGTTGCATTACAAATTGAGCAATCTGTGTTCTTGGTGCTAGAGTTTCTTTTACTCCTAGAAAATTCAATTAATTTAAAATCTCTACAGGTTTCAAGTCAATTTGAATTCAAGAGACTCAATTTGCTTATTACTAAAACCAAGAATCTTGTTGGGCTATGCCTACATAAGACTTGGTTTGCTAAAAAAAAAAAAAGAGAGAGAGAGAGAGAGAAAGTAAGCCATTTCTGCATCATACATGAGACCTCTGCCTTTCCCTGTTACTCTCTAATTAATGACCTTTGCATGGAGCTGGATAGGAAGCAATAGATGGAATATGGAGGGTGAGGATGGTAGAGACCTTGCTTCAACTGTTTGCCCTTCAAGGTAAATCCCAGGGAAATGTCATTTACAGTGGATATGGTATTTCTTTGGTTCAACTAGGCACGAGCTGCCAAAGATACTTTTTAAAATGTTCCAGCCAGACCCAGTGGCTCATGCCTGTAATCCCAGCACTTTGGGAGGCAGCAGTGAGAGGATTGCCTGAGTCCAGGTGTTCGAGACCAGCCTGGGCAACTTGACGAGACCTCATTGCTGCAATAAAATCAAAAAAATTAAACAGGCATGGTGGCACATGCCTATGGCTCCAGCTACTTGGAAGGCTGAGGTGGACGGATCACCTGAGCCCAGCAGGTCGATGCTGGGGTGGCAGTGAGTGTGCCACTGCACTCCAGCCTAGGCGACGGAGTGAGACTCCAACTCAAAAAAAAAAAAAAATAGCACAATCAGGATCCCTGCTCAGTGGAAATTTTACTCTATGTGAGTGGATCAATCATCTAAGAACCAAGAGACAAGAGGTATTAGTTTATAGCTGCTCCACACTGCATGTCAAAGACAGTCACTTTCCCAGTCAAAGACTAAAGGGTCTCCACTTTCCCCCATCATCTCAGCTTAGCTGCTTCCACATTTTAGGTTCTGTTACTTATAAACCCTTCAACTTATATATTTCTTAGTATTCATTTGGTTAAAATTATTGCAGAGTTGCCTGGGTAGAGAGTTCACATTTTTTTTTAGTAATTCAGAAATCCATAACTCAAATTGAATGCTATTTAGCTGTCTTTCTCCTAGAACTTTGGCTTTGTTTCTACAGAGTTGGATCACTTAAGCCCCAAAATGACCCTCCCATCCTAAAGTCAATCAAGATGGGTCCTACATATCTCCTACATCCTCCAGTCTTGGGTGAGTTCCTTGCCCAAGAGTGTCAATCTTCAAGCAGTTGGAGATAATTACTGTCCTTCCCCTGACTTTTCTCCCTGCCCCAAACGCACACACACATACACATGTTTACTTGCATGTGCTAAAAGTTTTAAACTCATCTTGATTTTAGTTCCAAAAGTCATATTTACTGGTATTCTCTGCAAGCCCTCTTCATGCAAGTAGGACTTCAGGCAAACTGCCCTGACAGACCAGTGCTCACAAGACAAATATTCAGATAAGTGTTCTCACAGTGGAACTAATCTGGTAGCATAAGCTGTGGCAATGGCAATAAAATTAGTAGGGAAAACTAATTAAGACATGTATGTAGAGACAGAATCAAAAGAGATTTGCAACCAACTGAAAGGTAGAAAATAGAAAAAAAGGGTGTTGCTTTTTTTTTTAATTTTTATTTTAGATTCAGGGAGTACACATGCATGTCTGTTACATGGACATATTGTGTAATAATGGGGATTGGGTCTCAGGTTGTCCATTCCCCAGATAGTGAATGCCGTATCCAACAGGTAATTTCTGAACCACAACCTCCCTCCCCACTTCCACCCTTATTGGTGTCCCCAGTGTTTCTTATTTCCATCTTTGTGACCATTTAGCTCCCACATAAGAGTGAAAACATGCCGTGTTTGGTTTTCTATTTCTGAGTTAGTAAGCTTGTGTTTATTTTTTCTTTATCAGGGGTTGGCAAGGTCTCTGAATTCAGCCTGAGATATACTGAGTTCGTGAACTAGTTCTATGTATAATGTTAGGGCTCACTTTCCTGTAGGCAGTGAACAGATTGGAACTAGAGCTCAGGAGAAAGAGATCAGAGTGCAAGATATAAATTTTTTAGTAATGCTCATAGAGCTGAGTGTGGAGGGGTGGAATTAAGATTACATATAATGCAGGAAAAGATAAAATGCAGGTCTAGAATGGAATTTAAATTTCTGGAGTAAGGCTGTGCGTGGTGACTCATGCCTGTAATCCCAGCACTTTGGGAATCTGAGGTAAAAGAATTGCCTGAGCCCAGGAGTTCAAGATCAGCCTGGGCAACTTGGCGAGACATCATCTCTACAATAAATCAAAAAATTAGCCGGGTATGGTGGCTCATGCCTATAGTTTCAGCTTCTTGGAAGCCTGAGGCGGAAGGATCACCTGAGTCTAGCAGGTCAAGGCTACAGTGACCGTGAGCGTGACACTGCACTGCAGCCTGAGCACAGAAGAGACCCCAACTCAAAAATATTTACCTATTTCTTGAGTAAATAGGGGAAATAAAATAATGCAGTGGCTCCCATCAACTCTCAGCTCCAATAGTCAGGTGGCACCAAACACCAATGAAATCTCTGTGCTTAATTAAGAGTGGGAGCCAGGCATCAGTAGTTTTAAAAAAAAAAAACTTCCAGGTGATTGTCCCCAGTAGTGCAGCATTGAACTAACAAAGAAGACTTCATATGAATTGCTCAAGTGGTATAAAGAACCTAAGGAAGTATATTATGAAAGCCAAAAGAAAAGAGCATAAAGGAGAGCTTGGGACAATTATTTATCAAAGGCCTTTAAAATGTCCATTTTCAGGCTGGATGTGTTGGCTCAAGCCTGTAATCCCAGCACTTTGGGAGGCCAAGGCAAGAGGATTGCCTGAGCTCAGAGATTCAAGACCAGCCTGGGCAACAGGGTGAGATTTCGTCTCTACAATAAACCAAAAAAAATTAAACAGGCATGGTAGTGCATACCTGTAGTTCCAGCTACTTGGAAGGCTAAGGCAGAAGGATTGCCTGAGCCCAGCAGGTCAAAGGTGCAGTGACCGTGAGTGTGCATTCCAGCCTGGGCCACAGAGTGAGATTCTGACTCAAAAAAAAACTTTCCATTTTGTGCACCATTGTTTAATTTTGGTCATACCTATTATCCCAAAGAGTACTAACTGAGGAAATAACTATGGTACTATTATCATACATTTCCATTCATATTAAATATGGCATTGAAGGCATAACTGAAGAAATATGAATTTATGAAATTGTGAGGCATTTCTTAAACTATGCTCTAAATTTAATTTTTGCTGAATCATATCACCTATTTTCCTTAAAAACTTAATGATTAGAAGTTATTGCTTATCTGTGGGCTCTTGATATTACCGTAAGCTCTTGAAGTGCCTAGCAAAGATGTGACCTCTGTCCTTAGTTTTATATTTCAAGTTCCTCTAAGAGGAAAAAAAAATGACTTCAAGATCTGATCACTGTCTGCCAGCTGTCAAAATACCTTTGTTTCTGGTGGTGGAGAAATATAATACTGCACTGTTTTGTTTCAAGGTCATCTGTCAAGAGTCTCAATTTACCTGCAAATCCTGATGGAACTTAAACATCAATAAATGGCTCATTCCTACCTTGCAATATAAAAAAAAATAAAATGTCCATTTTCTTTCATTCCACTTGGAAGAATTTAATCTAATGAAATGAGAACGTTCTCGAAAATTTGCCTATAAGGATATTTATTCTAACATTGTTTTGAATAGTCCTACCCAAAACGTACAAAAATACCATAGAATATCTAATACCCTCATTAAAAAATGACAAACTGATTTATGAGAAAAGTAGATTATAAAACAAGAACAATTTGATTTATTTGTATACTTGTATGAGTATACAATATGTACACATACTGGAGAGGATGCAGGGAAAAGGGAACTCATCTACACTGTTGGTGGGTGTGTAAACTAGTACAACCTATGTGGAAAACAGTGTGGTGATTCCTAAAAGATCTAAAAATAGACCTTCCATACAACCCAGCAATCCCCCTTCTGGGAATATATCCGGAGGAACTCAAATATTCTACAAAAAAGATACCTGCACATGCATGTTTATTGCAGCACTATTCACAATAGCAAACACAAGGAACCAACCATGCTGCCCATCAAAAGCTGACTGGATTTTTAAAATGTGGTACACATACATGATGGAACATTACGCAACCACAAAGGAGGACAAAATTATGAGCTTTGCAGCAACTTGGATGGATTTAGAGTCTATAATAACTCAGTGATCTATCACAGAAACAAAGAACTGAGTACCCATGTTCTCACTCATTAGCAGACCCTGAACAATTATCATAATACTGTAAGAAAGGGATTGGCAGTAGTGGGAAATTGCCAGGGGAGGGGAGCACACTTCATCAATAAGGGTACCCCTGATCCCAAGCCAGATGAAGTGGGGAACAAAGTGGGGCCCCAAACTTTACCTGTACGATGACCATTTGTATACCTAACACTGAACTGTACCCACATCTTTAAAATTAAAATAAATAAATATTTTTTTTAAAAATCTAGAAGTATATACATTAAATAACATGTTAACATTCCCTAGAGGTTGAGATGATGACTGATTTTTGTTCATATTCTACTTATTTACCTTTATTTTATAATTTTAGTAAAGTAACACATGAATACTTTCCTAAAAGGAGAGAGTGGCCTAATATTGTATTAACTCCTTGAATAATTTCATCAATGTGCTATACTTTAAACTTTCAAAACACGGCAGGGATTTTCTTTCTTGTTCACCACTATGTCCCCCAACACCTGGTGGGGGTTACATTCGAAGCACTTGGTACCACTATTATTGGTTAAACAAATCAAATTTCTAATAGGCCTTTTTGTTTCTAGTCGCATTCTCATCCAGTACACTATCCCACCTCTTGCTAGAATGTTCATTTTGAAATGCCAGTCTCATCATATTACTATCTTGCTAAAAATTCTTTCAGTTACTATTTACTATTTGAGGATAAATTCTGAATTTTTTAGCATAATATCTAATACCTTCCCCTGTCTACCTCTTCAGCCACATCCCTGGCGTACTTTGCTCCTAGAGCCATCTTCTATTTTACCAATACATATTTTAAAATATTTTACCTTTGATTTAGAAAATCCACTCTCTCTTTCTTGGTCTGACTGAACTGCTCAACCATCAACACTTAACCTATACCTTCTCTAGGTAACTGTTCTCCCAAACAGTTCAGATGAGCTGTCTTTCCTAATCTACACTTTCCTTATACTGTATTAGAGCTAATACTGTTTTATTAATTTTTATTATTAAAAATTACATCTGTCACCGGGTGTGGCTCATGCCTGTAATCTCAGCACTTTGGGAAGTGGAAGCAAGAGGATTACCTGAGCAACATGGTGAGACCTCATCTCTATAATAAATCATAAAATTTACCAGGCGTTGTGGCATGTGCCTGTGGTTCCAGTTACTTGGAAGACTGAGGTGGAAGATTGGCCTGAGCCCAGCAGGTCGAGGCTGCAGTGTCCATGAGCATGTCACTACACTCCAGCCTGGGTGACAGAGTGAGACTCCAACTCAAAAAAAAAAATTACATTTATCTATGGTGGAAATTTCACAAAAGAATGTTAAGAAGAATAAAATTAACTGGCCTGCCCCATCCCAAGATATTTAGTCTGTGCCCACAAGTGGGCACATTTTCATGCGTGTTCTTCTCCTTACATGCATTTGTGCACCTCCACTCAATTTATTTTCCATTATGTAGACAGAATGGTCTTCTTAAAAACTACAGATTGTGACATTCCCCTCGTTCACATTATTTTTTAAATTTCTACTGGTTTTAGAAAAGGATTTCATATCTTTATTGCAACCTGTAAGACCAGGAATGAGCTGATTCTTGCCTACATTTCCACACTTACCATATTTCACTCTGCACCTATCCTTCTACATATTGAAGTCCTCGCCCCTGCACATACCAGCTTTTTTCTACCACAAAGATAACGCCCTATGTGTGTTCTTCATTATTTGGTATAGTTTGTCAGTTTTTAATATCTGTCTGTAAAAAAAGTGTGTTGTCTTTTTCAGCAGTAGGCATTTTATATAAGGTGTGATATTCTAAGGACTTAAACCAGTTAGTCGAATGGTGGACGTTTTCGCTTTTCATTACTTTAAGAGTTTAAAGAAAAGGAGCTATAACAAGGTGTCCACTTGGACGTAGAGTGATAGCTACAATACAAAACTTTTTATTTATTTATTTATTTGTTTATTTATTTATTTATTTATTTGAGTTGGAGTCTCACTCTGCCACCCAGACTGTAGTGCAGTGGCACACTCCCGACCAACACAGCCTCGACCTGCTGGGCTCCAGCGATCCTTCCGCCTCAGCCTTCTAAGGAGCTGGGACTACAGGCATGCTCTACCACGTCCAGCTAACTTTTTATTTATTGTAGAGATGAGGTCTCACCAAGTTGCCCAGGTGTGTCTTGAACCCGAGGGCTCAGGCAATCCACTCACCTTGGCCTCCCAAAGTGCTGGAATTACAGGCTGAGCCACCAAGCCCGGCCTAAATCCTATTTATTTTTTTAAAGCCTGCTTCAGACCCAATTTTTAAAAAAGCTCAAAATATATGCACACACAGAGTCTATTCTGATTTGCTATTGATTTTTAAGAATTGAAGGTAATTTATGATTGCACAAAGAAAGAAGTAAATTAACTGAGTTCAACACAGCTAAACTCTTCATGCCAAGCAACTGCAGTTTTTTTTTTAAGTATTTCAATAATAGGTCCATTCTAACAATACATTTAAAAATTATATTTTTAGCCTGGCTCAGTGGCGCGGCCTGTAATCCCACGCCTTGGGAGGCTGAGGTGAGTGAATTGCCCGAGCCCGCAGGTTCGAAACCCGCCTGGGCAGGCGAAACCTCATCTCTACAATAAATCAAAAAATTTGCCAGGTGTGGTAGCGCGTGCCTGTAGTTCCAGCTACCTGGAAGGCTGAGGCAGAAGGATCGCTGGAGCCCGGCAGGTCGAGGCTGCGGTGGCCAGAAGCGGCCACTGCACTCCAGTCTGGGCGACGGAGTGAGACTCCAACTCAAAAAAAAAAAAAATTATATTTTTAAAAGCAATAAACACTTTGCCTCTCAGGACTGTTATTTTGGCTGAAGAAAGTGATTATTTTCCCCAAACTACATAGACCCCAGGAAAAATTAAAAGTAATAATGGTATCAAGCTATAAATAAATAGCTTAAAATCTAAACGAATGCACCACCCATGCCTGTTTCATAGAAATGACTAACAAGGTTAAAAGTCAATTGTTTTAATACTGTCTCTGAACTATACCCACCCAATTTGCTTTATTGCTTTTTCATCATCATTTAATGAAGGGTTATATCTTCAAACTATAGTTAAATCTACCTATAATATATGTGTATGTTTAAGTGTATGATGTATATGTGTATGTTTTGGAGAAAGATGGGCAGAGTGGAGGAAATGAGGACTGAGGTAAATCTGGAAGAAATATATGTGAATACAACAGAAAAATCACATTTTTATTTATTTATTTTTTTCAGATAATTTCTTGGGTAAGTATTTGATCATATTACTAAGTACAAAACACATATTAGTGAAAGAAAAGTGAAGTCAGACTTTCAGTTTCAAAATGGTGAACACTTAATGTAATCCCCCCTCTACTATAAATTTACAGAAATTAAGGAAAATGTATTCTTAAAAATATCTACAGTGAAAAAAAAAAGCAAAAAGAACATAGAAACAATCATTAGTCTTTGAAAAAAGATGAGCAGACAGGAAAGAGGTCACAGTTCATGATTCTCTTGGGAAAGTTCTAGTCTAGGAAATGAGACTAACACAAATGCTCTAAGTCTAGAGAAGTAAGAAGGGGACGTAAAAGTCACAGGCAGGATGATTAGTTAAACCACCACCAAGAGATGTGCCAGCACCTCATCAACAAGGGGACCTGCACAATGAACATTTGTATACCTCACTCTGAATTGTACCCTACATCTTCAAAATTAAAAATTAAAAAAAAGAAAAGAGAGAGAGACATGCCAGGCAGGCCAGCACAGGGAAATCTCTTTCCTCTCCCTCCTGCAAGACAAACAATAGTATCTACCACCACACAGGAAAGATGATTATGGCACTTATTATAGAGAAATAGAACAGTGTCTTAGACAACAGGTAACACTAAGAGGAATGGGGTGCACTCGTATCCAGACCAGTCAACTAGTGACCCCACCAGGCATAACATCCTTCAACAGAGTTACAGAGAATGTAGTAAAGTAAATATTTTAGGAAGCAATAGCCCAGAATTTTCCGGAACTGCATAAAGACATAAAACCTCACAAGCAGTCAGTGTGTGCCACACAAAATTAAAAACAAAGATACACATTGGTGAAATCTTAGACTAGCAAGTATAAAAAGGAAAATCATGATACTACTAGAGAAAAAATACAGATTCTCTAAGATTGCTTAGAGAAAAATGAGAACATGACTGACATTAGACTTTTCATCAGCATACCACTTACAATAAAATACTGGAGCAATATATTGACCAGAAAAAAACTCTTTGAACCTGGAATTCTATCCCTAGTCAAATTATCAAACAAAGAAAGTGATTTTCACAGATAATAATAATTGAGAATTTGATGGTTTCGTTTTTTTAGTTCTGTATGAGTTTAGTTTAATATTAAGTTTTAATCACACTTTCAAAATTTTCAGATATAATATATGGCCGATTCTATTGTTAGTTCTCCTGACCAATTGCCTAGCATGTATGAATATATTCCTTATTTTCTCTGACACTAAATAGATTCTTTGTAAGCTGAACTCAGTTTGCTAATATGCTTTTCTTGTATCCATGCCCGTGCCTCCCCACTACCCTATAAAGAATAATCGCCTTGATTTTAGGTTTGCTTGAAGTCTCATGTCTCTGGCCTGATTCCCATCTCAAAAACCCATCCTTATAAACAGCCCTGCATGTCTGCCAGACTTGAGTCATGGCCTCTCCCAATCTGGCTCATTCAAATGCTACTTAAACCTTGGTCAGGGCAGATTACAAAATTTAGTAGCACACATGATTATATGCTATTTAGAGTTTTAAGTTGCAATGTGCCAGTAAGAAATCAGAAAGAATAAAAGAGTCATCTACCCTCAGATTTAAACCCTAGCCTGCAATTTACTAGCTGTGTGACCCAGGGCATGTTTTACTAAACATGCCTAAACCTATTTTTGCAACAAAGGAAGAATATCTGAATATCTTTCCCCGCACCCCCCCCAGGATTATTGTGCAAAACAAATGACATATTTAAGAGTCAAATAATGTCAGGCTATCAATAAATGTAACTATTCTCCTCTTCCTCCCTTTTAATACCAGGCCAAGTTCTGCAGGTAAAGAAAGATGGATTCTCTCGCTAAAATCTTAAAAATAATTTGATAAATAAAAATAAAAATGCATGTTTCCAGTCCGTGAGTAAAGAAAAGTTAAAAATGAGTTGACTCGGCCAGGCGCGGTGGCTCACTCCTATAATCCCAGCACTTTGGGAGGCCAAGGTAAGAGGATTGCCTGAGCCCATGTGTTTGAGACCAGCCTGGGCAACTTGGCAAGACCTCATCTCTACAATATATCAAAAACAAAAAACAAAAAACAGCTTGGCACGTGACTGTAGGTCCAGCTACTTGGAAGGCTGAGGCAGAAGGATTACCTGAGCCCAGCAGGTCAAGGCTGCGGTGGCTGTGAGCATACCACTGCACTTCAGCATGGGTGACAGAGTGAGACTCCAACTCAAAAAAAAAAAAAAAATGCATTGACAGCACAAGGTGATATTTTATTGTATCCATGTTACCATCTGTGAATTCCTATTTAAAATCA
>CAUYQG010270299.1:0-13305 GCA_963574415.1 Tarsius wallacei | reverse complement strand
AATAAAAAAATTAGCTGGGTGTGGTAGCACATGCCTGTAGTTCCAGCTACTTGAAAGGCTGAAGTGGAAGGATTGTCTGAGCCCAGCAGGTTGAAGCTGTGGTAGCCGTGAGTGTGCCACTGTACTCCAGCCTGGGCAACAGAATGAAACTCTAACTTTAAAAAAAAAAAAGCTACTTAAAGGCTTCAACCTTGATGATCCAATAGTAATAAAAAAAATTAAAGTTACTTATTGGCAGCTGGGCTCAGTGGCTCAGCCTGTAATCCCATGCTTGGAAGGCTGAGGTGAGTGAATTGCCTGAGCCCACAGATTCAAGACCCACCTGGGCAACTTGGCGAGACCTCATCTCTACAATAAATCAAAAAATTAGCCAGGCATGGTAGCATGCGCCTGTAGTTACAGCTACCTGGAAGGCTGATGTGGAAGGATCACCGGAGCCCAGCAGGTTGAGGCTGCGGTGGTCGGGAACGTGCCACTGCACTCCAGTCTGGGCGACAGAGTGAGACTCCAACTCAAAAAAACAAAAAAGTTACTTATTGGCTTTGTGGGTCACACCTATAATCAGAGGGAGAACTGCTTGAGCCCAGGAGTTCAAGATCAGCCTAAGCGACATAGAGAGACCTTGTCTTTACAAATAAAAAAATCAGAAAAATAAGCTAGGTGTGTTGGCACATGCCTATAGTCCCAACTACTCAGGAGGCTGAGGTAGAAGGATTGCCTGAGCCCAGGAGGTCAAGGCTGCAGTGAGCCATTATCACTGCACTCCAGCCTAAGCAGCAGAGTGAGACCCTTACCCACCCCAAAAAATGTTACTTATCCAAAAGAAAAACAAATAACCCAAATTGAACAAGGCTTAACTATATACAGTACATCAAATTCCAGCCACTAATCATAAAATGAGCAACACTTATGTACTTGTTTGAAATGATCTGCACAGGCTGGGCTCGGTGGCTCAGCCTGTAATCCCAGCACTCTGGGAGGCTGAGGCGAGTGGATTGCCTGAGCCTGTGGGTTCCGTACCAGTCCAGGCAACTTGGTGAGACCTCATCTCTACAATAAATCAAAAATTAGCTGGGCATGGTAGTGCGCGCCTGTAGTTCCGGTTACTTGGAAGGCTGAGGCGGAAGGATTGCCAGAGCCCAGCAGGTCGAGGCTGCGGTGGCTGGGAGCATGCCACTGCACTCCAACCGGGGCAAAAGAGTGAGAATCCACCTAAAAAAAAAAAAAAAAAAAAAAAAAAGAAATGATCTGCACAATATAGAAACTAAAAAACAGAAAAGCCAGGTGTGGAATATTTGTGTAAAAAGGGGGAAAATGATATACATATGATATCTGTGAAATGACACTCAAGAAATGATGGTGATTTCTAGAAAGGGAAACAAGTGGCTGGGGGGCAAGGGTGGGAAGGAGATTTTTTCACTTAAAACTCTTTTGTATCTTACATTTTGTGCCTTGTGAATTTATCCATTCAATAAATGCTTACTAAACATGACTATGAATCAAACATGGCACTAGAACTATGCTAGTAAATAAAACAGTCAAAAATGCCTTTGAGTCAAGAGAAAGAAACATATAACAGGTCAGATGGTAGTAAGTGGTATGAAAAAAATTAATCAGGGAAAATGTGCAGAGGATGGGTGTGTGATGGACACTTAAGAGTGGTGCACAAAGAAAGGCTTACTGAGGGGGACATTTCAGGAGGGAGGAGAGAAAGTTGACAATGAAGCCATGTGTCACACGGAAAGGAAATTCTAGGTGGAGGAAACAAGTGCAAAGGCCCTGAAGTGGGAGCATGCCTGGTCATGTTCAAGGACAGCAAGAAGATGGGTGTGGCTGAAGCATCGTTGAACAAGAGGGAGATTGGTAGTTGAAGTCAAGGAGATTGGTAGTTGAAGTCAGAGAGGTTGAGGGGAAGAGGAACAGACAGGGCTAGAGCCTCACAGTTCAGTCTCTGGACTCTGCTCACATGTAAGCACTGGAAGAACTCTGCCTGTCTTACAAGAGAAATGGGAAGCCCTTGGAGGACTTTAGGCAGAGGCAACATGACTTAATATTTTAAAAAGATCACCCTAACAACTGTTACAAAGACTGTAGAATATAAAGGACAGAAATAAAGGGGACTTGTAAGGAATTTACTGCAAAAATTTAGGTAAGAGAGAATGATGGCTCAGACCAGAGAGGAAGCAGTAGAGCTGATGAGAAATGAGTGGATTCTGAAGACATTTTTTTTTTTTTGGAGAAAGAAGGATTTATTGAGGGGACAGAAAAACTCTCAGAGTAGGAAGAGACCCAAGGGGGTTGCCCCTGAATACATTTTGAAGATCAAATTGAAAGAATTTGCTGACAAATTCTATATGAAATGTAAGAGAGGGAAGTCCCAAATGACTCCAAGATTTTTGGCATGAGCAGTTGGAAGGATGTGTTCTTTCACTGACCAAGAGAGGAAAGCTGAAGAGTAGATGGTTTAAGGACAGACGATCAAGAGCTCAGTCTTAGATGTGTTAAAGGTTTGAGACATCTATAGACATCCAAGAGACACTATATGAATGTGCTGCATAGGTAAAAAAAAAAATTCAATGACTGCTATTATCAAGAAAATCAAGTGATCAATAACTTGATAACTTTTCTGCTGACGACTGAAAACTTTCAAAGTATCAATTTTTACTGACTTCGTAACATGGTACAAAGGTTCACAACTTAATAGGATCTCAAACATTCCCAAAACTTAAAGAGAGATCTTGTCAGCTTGATAAACAATGTAGAGAACACAAATCACCCAAGTACCCCCTAACCTAATTACCAAATCTCTGATGGTTCTTTCACGGAAAAGCAGCAAAGTCTAGAGCTGTAGAAAGGACACTTACTGAGGATGTAGAGAAGACCGGGGGGAAGGGTATGCCTGTGTCCAAAGGGGTTTGAGGAAGCTTTCCTGGCCCGGAGTGAAGGAGGTCTCGAAGGCTAGAGCCTTCGGTTTTGTTGTTGGAGGCAGTGGGACCCAGTAACAGACTGTTAAAAAGCTTTGGAGTCAACGGAGAGACCTTTGCAGTGGAGTTGAACGAGTCCAGCCCAAAGGGTGAGTGAGATTCTTTACTGAGCACCGACCTCAGGGACCCTGCTTCTGTAAGAGCATAACCGGGAATAGCATTAGGCACAATAAGGAATACCCAGCAGACAACTTGACTACTAAAAATCAGTCAAGCGGAAAGGAGGAAAGACTTTCTTCCTTCCCCTGCCCCCCCAAACTGTGTACGGTTTTAGGGTCAAGCCTGACAAACTATGAAGATGGTAGGTCTTATGGCCAAGGAGACGCTCTCTTACTTCTTCCCTTCTTTCCAAATCTGGATTTTAAACCTCTTTCTGTTCCCATCTATCTTTCATCTTCTCACTTTCTAAGACAGTGTTTTAAGAGGAACTCTAGAACACATGTACTGGAATGCTTGTTAAAAATGGAGATTACTGGTCTTACCCCAAAAGATTCTGATTTAGTAGTTCTGGTTGGGACACAGGATTCTGCATTTTTAACAATTCCCCAGGTTATTCTTTGGTCCATTAAAAACTGTTGCTCTAAGTCTAGCTCTCAACTCTGGTTGCATAACTGAACCTCCTGAGAAGCTTGTATCAATTCTGACTAAGGAGGTCTAGGGTAGGGGCCAGGCATGTTCCTACTTAAAAAAACTCTTCAAGAAAAAAGCTGAAAGAGATTCCCTCATTTTATGTGATCAGCCAGAGAAAGCAAGGGGTATGTTGCATAAATGTGAATGGTAATGTGTGAGTTCAAAGAATCCCAAAACAACTCATGCGTTCCACCACAGGCAGGGCAGATCTCACCTTTTGTTTCTTCTTTAGCCTTCTGAGTTGCTAAATCTGCCAACCAGTGCAGGGCAGAGGAGGGCTGGGCTGTGTCAGGGCAAGGAGGCCTGATGGCTTTTAGCTCACTATTGCTATTTGATGCTGAACCATCTGCTTTCAGAGGCTCTTCAGATCTGGTGTCAGTGCTGTCGGCTTTGGGAACATGATCGGGTTCTGGAGTTGTTAGTGTGGCAGTTCCTCCTCCGCCTGAGAAGGTAGTTTCATTTCCAGAAGAGGCACTAGGGTTTATGCTAGGAAGCTAAAACACAGAAGGCCAATATGGTTAGAGTGCTGTCCTTGGGTAGAAAAAATAAAACACAACTAGTAACGATTTCAGATACTAAGTAGGTCTGGGAAGAATAATCTATTCCATAAACTGCTAATTTGTCCACTCTTTAATTCAACATATTTATTGAGTCCTACAATATGCCAGAAATATGCTAGGTTCTGTAGAAAGAGCAGGAAACAAGGTTTGAAGTTTGTAATCTAAAATAAAGATTTCACATGCCTGACAGTTTCTACAATGGCAAATTGGTGATTAAAACTTGATCTCAGCCGGGCACAGTAGCTCAAGCCTGTAATCTCAGCACTTTGGGAGGCCAAGGTGAGAAGACTGCCTGAGCCCAGGCATTCGAGAACAGCCTAGACTTGGTGAGACCTCATCTCTACAATAAATCAAAAAATTAGCCAGGCATGGTAGCACGCGCCTGTAGTTCCATGGTGAGACCTCATCTCTACAATAAATCAAAAAATTAGCCGGGCATGGTAGCACGCACCTGTAGTTCCAGCTACTTGGAAGGCTGAGGCGGAAGGATCGCCTGAGCCCAGTAGGTTGAGGCTACAGCGGCCATGAGCCTACCACTGCACTCCAGCCTAGGCGACACAGTGAGACTCCGACTCAAAAAAACAATAAAAAACTTGATCTTACAGAACTGTTCTGAAGATTAAATGAAATACTATATGCAAAGGGCTAAGCATAGGTCTGGCACATAGAAAATGCCCAATGTTTATTAGTCTGTTACTGATTTTTCCAGGCAATTTGCTATACCTGGAGTATCTGCAAACTCTGTATTAGTCAACTCTACTGAAAATGTATCTCCAGATCCCTCAGCTGCAACTCCTGTGCCTTTTATCATCGACCATGGGTTAGCAGTGTTCCTAGAAGGGCCTCAAATATAAGCAGTTGGTTGTGGGTTTAAAAAACCAACTGATTGTTCAAAACTGTCACCATCAAATCAGAACAACCTCTGCCTTTAATAGAGCAATGAGAAGACCACTGCCTCCGAATCCAACTCAGCGGGCCAATTTTCATGTTTGTCTTCTGTACCTAAGAAGAACACAGTGATAGGGACCGTGTACCTTCTCGGATAGGAATGAGAAGACCAGCAGTATTTCTAGTAATCTTCTCTATACCCTTCACAATTACGAAGACCCTGAGGTATACATCTTGATAAGATGCTAGGAGGCTGGGTTCGGTGGCTCAGCCTGTAATCCCAGTACTTTGGGAGGCTGAGGTGAGTGGATTGCCTGAGCCCATGGGTTCAAGACCAGCCTGGGCAACTTGGCAAGACCTCGTCTCCACAATAAATTTAAAAAAATTAGGCCGGGCGCAGTTGCCCAAGCCTATAATCCCAGCACTTTGGGAGACTGAGGTCAGAGGACTGCTTGAGCCCACAGGTTCAAGACCAGCCCGGCAACCTGGTGAGACCTCATCTCTACGATTAAAAAAAAAATTAGCTGGGCATGGTGGCACATGCCCGTAGTTTCAGTTACTTGGAAGGCTGAGAAGGAAGGATCACCTAAGCCCAGCAGGTCGAGGCTGCGGTGGCCATGAGCATGCCACTGTACTCCAGCCTCGGCAACGAAGTGAGACTCTAATTAAAAAAAAAAAAAAAAAAGCAGCTGGGTGTGGTAGTGCACACCTGTAGTTCTGGCTACTTGGAAGGTTTGGAAGGCTGAGGCCGAAGGATTGCTGGAGCCGGCAGGTCGACGCTGGGGTGGCCGTCAGCATTGTGTCACTGTACTCCAGTCTGGGCGATGGAGTGAGTGAGACTCCAATCAAAAAAAAAAAAATAAGCTAGGAATCTCTTTTTTAAATAAAATATTATTTTATTTTTTTTGAGTCGGAGTCTCACTCTGCTGCCCAGGCTGGAATGCAGTGGCAGGCTCACAGCTACTGTAGCCTCGACTGCTGTGCTCAGGCGAGTTGTCCATCTCAGCCTTCCAAGTAGTTGGAACTACGCATATGCCACCACACCCTTTTTGTTTTTAAAAGTTATTGTAGAGATGAGGTCTTGCCAAGTTGCCTAGGCTGGTCTTGAACCCCTGGGTTCAGGCAATCCTCTCGCTTCTACCTCCCAAAGTGCTGGATTACAGGCAAGAGCCACCATGCCTGGCCATTTTAAAATTTTAAATTAAACAGAGGATAGAGGTTTCACTGTGTTGCCCAGGCTGGCCTTGAACTCCCAGGCTCAAGCAATCTTCCCGCCTCAGTCTCCCAAAGTGCTGAGATTATAGGTGTGAGCCACCACAACTGGTTAGGAATCTCCTTATGCTATTTGTCAGCCAAGTCTGAACTGGTTTAAAGATGAATAAAGATAAACCATAAGAGTCAGGGGGAATTAAAATTCCCAGAGTAAAAATTTTGGGGGCTCTCTCTAGAGAGGCTTACCGATCCCCTAATTCCCCAGGATTTCTATAGCAGCCTGGGACAAAAGAGTTGAAAATGGGGCATTTCCTGGTACTAAGAATTGATGCTTTACTCAGTGATACCCACATACACCACTTTACCTGTGACATCCCATTGGTGACAGCAGGTCTCAACACAGATTTGTTTTGTCGACTAATACAAGGGCAGTTTGCTTTAATTCCCCACTTGCCCCGGGCAGCATGTACCATGTCTCCAATATTGTAAAGAGCTGGGGGGAAAAAAAAACAGTAATAAGAGTTGACATCAGAACACTCATATATGCCACGAACTGCTAAGAACCTTCTTTTATATTTTTCCCACAATCCTTACCACATTTCAGTGAGGTAGCTGCTTTTATCTTCAAATTTTGATGATCAAATTGAGACTCAGAAGTTAGGTCACTTGTTCAAATACAAAGTTGGTAAATAGTATTAACCCAGATATATCTGGCCCTAAAGTTCTGTGCACTCAACTACACTCCTGTCCTTCCTCTAGTAAACATTAACAAGGTGGCCCATGGGAGAAACTCAGGAGTAGATTCTCTAGTATTCAAGAGTGTACACATTTTGAATGATATACTTTACTGTAAGTTTTACCTAAAAAAAAAAAAAAAAGGTAAGTCGGGCTCGGTGGCTCAGCCTGCAATCCCGCGCTTTGGGAGGCCGAGGTGAGTGGATTGCCAGAGCCCGCGGGTTCGAGACCCACCTGGGCAACTTGGCGAGACCTCATCTCTACAATAAATCAAAAAATTAGCCAGTCGTGGTAGCATGCGCCTGTAGTTCCAGCTACTTGGAAGGCTCAGGCGAAAGGATCACTGGAGCCCAGCAGGTCCAGGCTGCAGTGGCCAGGAGCGGCTACTGCTTTCCAGGCTGGGAGACAGAGTGAGACTCCAACTCAAAAAAAAAAAAAAAGGGTAAAAGAATAGATCAATGTAAACTTTACGTGGGTCAACATATAACTATACTTAGACCCGCAGGTAGCAGGTATCATACCACTGCACTCAGGAAGACCTGTGGTTTGGAAGCAATGGGGTATGAAGGATCCAAAGGATGTCTCCAAAGCTTTCTTAAGTGGAGGAAGAGTATCAGCAGTTGTTCTGCAGATTTGTCATCTTCAATGCATCTATGTTAATCGGGCATAGAGAACTTCTGGAGAAATCACTTAAGTAAGCTATGATTGTGACATAAATGACCTACTACTACTAGCTGCCTTCCTCATAGAATCTAGAGGTTTGATAACTTTCAGCTGGATTTTTACACGCCTAGAACCAGAGGTCTTTCTGAAAGTCAAGGGGATGGCTTTTTCATTCTGATCCAGCCAACCACAGGAATCTCAAACAGTATCTGGAAACACGACCAGCTCCTCTGATCAGAAAGGGAGAGTAGAGTGTGCAGTGGTTGCATGCACCATAGCATAAACCTAAAGATCTAAATTTTCAGAGAAATCTGATGAGGCTTAAAAGAAAAAAAATCAGGCCAGGCTTGGTAGCTCAGCCTGTAATCCCAGCACTTTGGGAGGCCAAGGCGAGTGGATTGCCTGAGCCCGCGGGTTCAAGACCCACCCGGACAACTTGGTGAGACCTCATCTCTACAATAAATCAAAAATTAGCTGGGCGTGGTAGCGCATGCGTGTAGTTATGGCTACTTGGAAGGCTGAGGCGGAAGGATTGTCGAAGCCCAGCAGGTTGAGGCTGCGGTGGCTGGGAGCGTGCCACTGCATTCCAGTCTGGGTGATAGAGCGAGACTCCAACTCAAAAAAAAAAAAAGAAAAAAATCAGGCGAAGATAATCCATTTCAAAAAATTGTTATGGGCCAGGTGTGGTGGCTCATGCCTGTAATCCCAGAACTTTGGGAGGGTGAGATGGGCAGATTAGCCTGGGTAACACAGCAAAATCTTGTCTCTACCCTAAAATAAATAAATAAAATTTAGTTGGGCATGGTGATGCATGCGTGTAGTCCCAATTACTCAAGATGCTGAGATGGAAGTATCGTCTGAGCCCAGGAGGTTGACACTACTTGTGAAACATGACTATTGTGATCATGCCACTGTACTCCAGCCTGGGTGACAGAGTGAGATCCCAACTCTGTCTTGTATGTAACTATCTCGACTAAAAACAATTTTTTCACCAAATCTAAAAAAGGCATTTCCTTACCTGTGCCAGGGATGATCTGTGTGGGCATGAGATTCTCTGGTTCATGGGACTGTCCTTTTGCACACTTCAACCAGGAGAAAACCTCTTCATCACCCATCTCCTCTGTCTCTGAAACAGAAATAAATTTTACTTATGTCATGAGGGTCACAAGATGGATCCCTCTCAGTGAGAGTTTCAGAACCCTGAAGGCCAATTTTCTCATTGCCAAAGGATGTAACAGGTAACTTTTTAAAAAACTGCTTTACTGAGGTATAATTTACATACAACAAGTCCAACAATTTAAAGTAACCAAAATAGTATGATACTAGTATAAAAATAGAGACATAGCCAGATGAAGAGGCTCATGCCTGTAATCTTACCACTTTGGGAGGTAGAGGTGAGAGGACTGCCTGAGCCCAGGGGTTCGAGACCAGCCTGGACAACTTGGTGAGACCTCAGCTCTATAATAAATCAAAAAATTAGCCAGGGGTGGTGGCGTGTACCTGTAGTTCCAGCTACTTGGAAGGCTGAGGTGGAAGGATCACCTGAGCCTAGCAGGTCAAGGCTGTGGTGGCTGTGACCATGCCACTGCACTCTAGCCTGGGTGCCAGCGTGGAACTTCGAATAAAAAAAAAAAAAAAAAAAAGGCATATAGATCAATGAAACAGAATAGAGACCCAGAAACACAGCTATGCACCAACAACTAACTGATCTTCGACAAAGCAGACAAAAACATACAACGAGGAAAGGACACCCTATTCAATAAATGGTCTGATAAAATTGGATTTCATATGCAGAAAAATGAAATAGAACCCATATCTCTCACTATATATAAAAATTAACTCAAGATGCTACAAAGACTTAAATGTAAGATCTAAAACTAAAAAAATTCTATAAGAAAACCTAGGAAGAACTCATCTGGACATTAATTTATGAGTAAGACCTTAAAAGAAAAGGCAAAAAAACAAAAATAGACATAGGGGACTTAATTAAGCTAAAATGCTTCTGCACAGCAAAAGAAATAATCAACAAAATAAACAGACAATCTGCAGAATGAGAAAAAATATTTGCAAACTTTGCATCTGACAAATAATATCCAGAATTTATAAGGAACTCAAATAATTCAACAAGAAAACAACTAATAACCCCATTAAAAAATGAACAGGCTAGGCACAATGGTTCACATCTATAATCCCAGCACTTTGAGAGAATGAGGTGAGAGGATTGTCTAAGCAATAAATATCAACACCAGCAAACTTCCCCCCAAACCCACAAAGACATGGACACTAAACAGCATGATGTTAAACAACTCCTGGGTCAACACGGAAATCAAAACAGAGATTAAAAGATACCTGGAAACAAATGAAAATGAAGAAACATCTTACCAAAACCTCTGGGATGCCATGAAAGCAGTAATAAGAGGGGAATTCATATCTCTACGAATACACATGAAAAAAACAGAAAGATCACAAGTTAACAGCCTAACAAATCACTTAAGGAAGCTGGAAAAACAAGACCACCAAAACCCTAACTTCAGCAAAAGAATCCAGGTCACTAAAATAAAAGTCCAAATTCGGGACACAGAAGATAAAAATATAATACAAAAAAACAATGAATCTAAAAGCTGGTGTTTGAAAGGATAAACAAGATTGATGAACCATTAGCTAGACTGACCAAGAAACAGAGAGAAAAAGCCCAAATAAACACAATCAGAAATGCAAAAGATGAAGTCACAACTGACCCTGAAGAAATACAAAAGATTATCAGAGATTACCATGTACACCTGTATGGAAACTGGAAAATCTAAATAAAATGGAGGACTTTCTTACATCACACAACCTCCCCAGGTTGAAACAAGAAGAAATCGAGACCCTAAACAGACCAATAACAACCCAGAAAATCGACTAGGTCATAAGAAAACTACCTATAAGGCCAGGTGCAGTGGCTCAAGCCTGTAATTCCAGCACTTTGGGAGGCCAAGGTGAGGGGATTGCCTGAGCCCACGGGTTCAGCCTGGGCAACTTAATGAGACCTCATCTCTACAAAAAATCAGCTGGGCATGGTAGTGCGCACCTGTAGTTCCAGCTACTTGGAATGCTGAGGCAGAAGGATTGCCTGAGCCCAGTGGATCAACACTGGGTGGCCGTGAGCATGCCAATGCACTCCAGACTGGGCGAGGGAGTGAGACTCCAACAACAACAAAAAAGAAAACTACCTACAAAAAAAACCCCTGAACCACATGGCTTTCCAGCAGAATTCTACAAAACATATAAGGAAGAGTTGATACCAATCCTACTGAAAGTATTCCAGGCAATCGAGAAAGATGGAACTCTCCCCAAATCATTTTATGAAGCTACCATCACATTGATACCCAAACCGGATAAAGATCCAACAAAGAAAAGGAACTACAAGCCAATATCCTTGGATGAACATAGATGCTAAAATTCTCAACAAGATTCTAGCAAACCGGATCCAACAACACATCTCAAAAATCATCCACCATGACCAAGTAGGCTTCATTCCCGGAATGCAGGGCTGGTTCAACATCCGCAAGACATAAATGTAATTAAATACATCAACAGATATAAAGACAAAAAAACACATGATTATATCATTAGACATGGAAAAAATTTTGATAAAATCCAGAACCCCTTCTTGATAAAAACCCTTGAACATCTAGGCATAGACGGAACATACCTCAAAATAGTCAGAGCCATCTATGAGAAACCCACAGCCAACGTACTGCTAAACAGACAGAAATTGGAACCATTTCCCCTGAAAACTGGAACAAGACAAGGCTGCCCACTCTCACCTCTCCTGTTCAACATAGTATTGGAAGTCCTAGCTAGAACAATCAGACAAGAGAAGGAAATCAGGGGTATCCAAATAGGAAAAGAGGAGGTCAAGTTATCCCTCTTTGCAGAGGATATGATTCTATACCTTGAAAACCCAAGAGATCTGTCAAAAACCTACTTGCACTGATAAAGGACTTTGGCAAAGTCTCAGAGTATAAAACAAATGTGCAAACGACAGTTGCATTTCTATATACCAACAATAAACAAACAGAAACTCAAATAAAAAGCACAATCCAAGGCCAGGCATGGTGACTCACACCTATAATCCCAGCACATTGGGAGGCCGAGGTGAGAGGATTGCCCAAGCCCACGGGTTCTAGACCAGCCTGGGCAACTTGGTAAGACCTCATTTCCACAATAAATCAAAAAATTAGCCAGGCATGGTAGCACATATCTGTGGCTCCAGCTACTTGGAAGGCTGAGGCAGAAGGATCGCCTGAACCCAGCAGGTTGAGGCTGCAGTGGCCGTGAGCGTGCCACTGCACTCTATCTAGTCTGGGTGACAGAGTGAGACTCCAACTCCAAAAAACAAACAAACAAACAAACAAACAAACAAAACACAATCCTATTCACAATAGCCATTAAAAAAAAAAAAGAAATACCTTGGCATCCTCCTAACCAAAAACGTGAAAGACCTTTACAACGAAAACTACAAAAACACAGCTCAAAGAAATCAAAGATGACACAAATAAATGGAAAAATATTCCATGCTCATGGACTGGAAGAATCAACATTGTTAAGATGCTTTATTATAAAGCTGCAATCATCAAAACAGCCTGGTATTGGTACAAGAACAGGCATACAGACCATGGAACAGGATAGACTCTAGAAACAAAACCAATTTTTTTATCAACTCATCTTCAAAAAAGCATCTACCACCAACCACTGGGGAGAGGAGAACCTATTCAGTAAATGGTGCTGGGAAAACCACTGGGGAGAGGAGAACCTATTCAGTAAATGGTGCTGGGTGACAGAGTGAGACTCCGAGTCAAAAACAAACAAACAAAAAACCCAAAGAGTCTTTTTACACATTTTTTTTTTGGTGGTAATTGTCTTCCACCCTCAAAACTTTAATACTAGTTATGTTGTATATCTGTTTATGTACTGTGGCCCTCTGAAAGGGCAAAATGACTGTAACATCTTAGATTCTCCCTTCCCAGCCAGAGCCAATTTTTGCCACTGTTGAGAATGTATGACCTAGTTTGTTGAGAATGTAGACAAATGATTTTTCTGCTGTTTCTTGAGATAATCATGTGGTTACTTTTTAGTCTATTAATATAGTGAACTACAAGCTGGGCACAGTGGCTCACGTCCCTAATCCCAGCACTCTGGGAGGACTGCTTGAGCCCAGAAATTTGAGACCAGCCTAGGTAACAGAGTAAGATCTCATCTCTACAAAATGTCAAAAAATAAGCCAGGTG
Organism: Tarsius wallacei; assembly: GCA_963574415.1. Taxonomy (NCBI): domain Eukaryota; kingdom Metazoa; phylum Chordata; class Mammalia; order Primates; family Tarsiidae; genus Tarsius; species Tarsius wallacei. Next base: position 360 of record CAUYQG010270299.1, on the reverse strand, counting down.
TGGTGACGCATGCCTGTAGTCCCAGCTATGCGAGAGGCTGAGGCAGAAGGATCCCAGGAGGTCAAGGCCACAGTCAGCTGTGATTGTGCCACTGCACTCTAGCTTGGGTGACAGAGTGAAACCATGACTTAAAGAAAAAAGTCTAGCCGGGCTCGGTGGCTCAGCCTGTAATCCCGCGCCTTGGGAGGCTGAGGTGAGTGGACTGCCTGAGCCGGCGGGTTCGAGACCCGCCTGGGCAAGCGAGACCTCATCTCTACAATAAATCAAAAATTAGCCAGGCGTGGTAGTGCGCGCCTGTAGTTCCAGCTACTTGGAAGGCTGAGGTGGAAGGATCGCCGGAGCCCAGCAGGTCGAGGCTGC
>CAUYQG010270298.1:0-24377 GCA_963574415.1 Tarsius wallacei | reverse complement strand
AAGCCCTCTCCTGGGCACAGGGACCCTGCTTGTGGAGCAGTACAGGTCTTTGCTTCCCCTTTCTGCCCCAGCACCGCTGTGCCCCGCTAGTCCCCTGGGGTCCGTTGGACACCATCAAACAACCCCTCCAGGGTTCCCCGCATATAAGTGGTAAATGGGGTGGGAGGGTTTGGGACACCAGAGGGTGGGAGAAAAGGAGAAGATTTTGCAGCAAGGAGGGGAGTCTCAGAGGGGGCAGGCTGACTTGGGGCCTGAGCTGTTTATAGGTTTGTTCTGGCTTTTTTTTTTTTCCTCTAGAACTGGAAGCTCCAGACCTGATTTAAAGAGACAGGCTCCTGAGAAGGGAGCATTCCTGGTCTTGGCATGAATTATTCAGGCTGGAGAGGCTGACACTTGATCCGAAGGCCATTCGGGTATCAGCAGAGCTGGTTGGGATAGAGGCCCCCCCTTCCCTCAAGAATCAGTCTGCTTCTTCTGACTTGGGGACAGTTGTTGGGTTGACTCCTTCCCTGAGGTTATATTTAACAGATCGACCAAGAGATCAATACCACTTAAGGAGCAGAGGCGGCCCCCGCAGTAGCCTGGGTCTTGGGCAAGGACCAACACTGGGGAGTGGGTCTAGTGATGTTGGGTGTCCCCCAGCTCTCCCTCCTCCCAGCTTCTCTCCCCTACCCCCATCATAACTCTTCCAGGGATTGGCAGATAAGAAAAGTAACTCGCATATGCAGGACTGGACATGTCTACGCAGATGCTCACATGAGGTTGTACACACACATGTGCTTTCCACATGTGAAGGCAGACTTGACACATATGCAAAGCTAGGTGTGTCTCCATGTGAGCACACAGCCTCATGCGTACCTGGATGTGCATACATGCACGGGAAGGTGTACATGGATGGGCTTGTGCACTGCTCCAGGCAGGCTTAGTTGTGCCTGTGCAAGAATATGCAGACTCACTGACGCACGTGCACACAGCCTGGGAGGTTTGAGTGCATCCTGGCATGTGCCCATAGATTCATAAGCACCTGCATACTTGAATGTGCACCTTCCGGGCCCAGGCAGGTCCCTGGGTGCACTCCCAGAGGGGCAAGCTTGCAGACCCACACATGCAAGCCTGGGTAGCCAGGGCCTGGCCAGCACACTTGGAGCCTGCTCCTCTTGTCCTGCACTGGGCCCTGGGTCTGTGGAGGTGACAGGCTGATGGTATCTTTCATCGCATGGGTACAAGTGCTCAAGTAGGTTCTGCTGGGGCTCAGGTAGACTGCTCTTCCCCAGCCCTGCCCCCACAGCCACAAGCCCCAGCTCTGACATCTCCCCTGCTGGGAGGGACTGGGTCTGGTCACTGTTGTATTTCCAGCACAGGGACTAACACCAGAGTGGGCAGTAAATATGTGTGGATGAATGAATGTGTGAATGAACAAAATAGTCCGTTTTCCTGTCCTGCTGCATAGAACCCTTTTGCCTCCAGCCCCTAAGGAATCACAGACCACTGCCAAGGCCAGAGTTCCCTCTCAGGCTGTCATAACCAGCTTCTGATTGACTGATGCTCCTCCCTCCCGGAAGGAACTACAGGACAGGAGGCTGCCTTGGTTAAGGGGTGCTAGACAACTCAGTCAGGAAAAGGTGCCCCAGAGAGAACCTGAATCATCAGGTACCAGAGGACAAGGGAAATGTTCTCTCTGTTGTGTAAATGGGGAAACTGAGGACTTGCCCCAAAGGCCCAGGGACTTGCCCCAAAGGCCCTCTCAGGGTTTCAAGGGTCTAGCCTAGAAACCTGGCCCCAGTGTTCTTGCCTGGGCCTCTGTCCAAGAAGGTGGGCTACATCTGAGAGGGTCCTGCACCACAAGGAAGTCTCACCCTGAGCCCCGCAAGATGAAGCCAGGAACAGATGCCAAGGCTCATTGCGCGTGACCTGAGCTATTAGGAATTCCTTCTGAATTCCTGTTCTTCCTATTCCTCTCAGGGCTGTTGTGATAAAGTTAATTGAAAGCATTTCAAAACAAGAGAAGCTTTTTTACTTCAGGCCTGGGGACCTGGCACTCCTCCTGTTGGCCCCTGGGGAAGGCAGTGCCCCTGTCTGGGACTGATTAGCTCCTGTGTCATTCTTCCCTCTTCCACGTCTCTCCCTCCCTTAATGTAGCAACTTCGTGGTGGTTATTAATCAATTGAATCTCTACTTGCTAGCCTCTGTGTGTGGCCTCTACCCAGTGTACTCCTCTCTTTCCTTGCTTTGTGTAGATGTTTCCCTTCCAACTTCTCCTGGAACCAAGTTCTCTCTGTTCAAGTTCCCCAGGGAACCAGTTTGTGAGTTATTTTGTATGTTTGGGGTGTCTCTTCTCTGGAAGAATAACCCTTTCCATCTTGGGGTTACCCATGCTCAGTATGCGGTAGGTGTTCAATAAATGTATGTCCATTTAAGTCCGAGGCTATGTGATTATTCTTTGATGCATCCAGTGGAAGTCCCTTTTCTTGGACTGTTTGCTCCACCTGGGGTGTTCTTCCCTTGACCCTGTTTCTCTAGTCCAGTCCACTATCCTTCAGAGCATTTTGCCCCCTCCAGGAATCCCTCATGTCTTCCTTCTCCATCCTTTGAGCTTCAGTTAGCAATCAGTGGGCTAGAAACTCTCCTTGGCTGTCAGCACCTGGGGCTCATGACTGGTCTAAGTTTCTGTGTTGTCAGCACACAATTCAGGGTTCAGCACAGAGAAGGCACCAGGGAACGTTTACTGAATGAAACAGTGATTTAAAAATCTATGACTGGATCCTCCCATCCCTTTGAAGCAAGCTGGTTGAGGATCCCTTATCTATACTTCACACCAGGAGATGGCTGCCCAGAAAGGTTAAGTGCTTTCCCCAAGGTTGCACAGCTGACTGGATCTGAGCCCAACAGGAGCTCGGGTTTCTTGCTCATCTTCTTCCCCACAGCCCTCCCCATCCTAGGATCTCTCTCTCCCAGGAGCATGCCTGGGTCAGATCCCAGGGGAGCCTGTGGCCAGAAGCTCAAGCTCTTAGGGTTTCCTCAGTGCTCAGAGCAAGAGAAGTACCCCCTCCATCCCCAAACAGAGTGACTGTCAGCTCTGTGCCCAGATGACAGTCCCCCATGCTAACCATACTGAACCTCACAGCTCTTGAGTGTACTACCCTGCTAGGTCCCAGAGACCCCCTCTGAATCCCTCCAGGTATTGTCCCTTCCCTGAGCCTCTAGCTTCTTCACTGGGCCCTTTTTCTCCTGGCACATACCCTGCTTTATGGAAGCTCCATGGAACCTTAGTAGGAAGCACAGAGATGTTTAGTGACTTCCCTGAGGTCACCCAGCAGGCAGGCCCTTCCCCAGCAGGCTTCAGCTCCATTTGGTCATCAGAAGTGTCTCAATATTATTAAAGTCCTCAGACATGTCTTTGCCTTTCCAGACCTCAGTTTCCCTGTGTGCAACAACAAAATGTGTGTGTGGATGGGATGATCTTGGAGGGCCTTTAGTCCTGTGCCCGTTGGCTTTTTAGGGATGGGAATTGGAAAGGACAAGGCAATACTGTGATTTGCCCAAGTTGGTGCTCTCACCTTTTTTTTTTTTTTTTGAGTTGGAGTCTCACTCTGTAACCCAGGCTGGAGTGCAGTGCCATATTCATGGCCACCACAGCCTCAACCTGCTGGGCTCAGGCGATCCTTCCACCTCAGCCTTCCAAGTAGCTGGAACTACAGGCTCATGCCACCACACCTGGCTAATTATTTATTGTAGAGACGAGGTCTTGCCAAGTTGCCCAAGCTGATCTCTCAAATCCCTGGGCTCAGGCATTCCTCTCACCTCTGCCTCCTAAAGTGCTGGAATCACAGGTGTGAGCCACCAGGCCCAGCCCCCACCTTCTTAATATCTGATCTTGAACCTGGCACACCCCGGTTAAGGCCTGAGTTGCCCAACTATAAGGCAGTTATAGGGTGGTCTGGGGGTCCTTCCAGTTTTGATGCATATGTGGTTCGGGCTTCCTTTGTCCTGAAGGCCCTCATGCTGCCTCCCTTTCTCTCCGTTCCCCCTTTCCTGAAGCAAATGGAGGCGTTCTTCCTCTGCTGACATGATGGAGATCAGCCATTAGGTAGTGGGGAGGCCCCAGGCTCTCTCCTCCTGCACAGCTTCCTCTCCAGCAGGCGGGGCTGGGGTGGGGGGGTAGAAGACACTCACTGTGGGCCTTGCTGTTCCATTTCTCACTCCCCCCCACCCTCACTGCCATGAGATACAGGAAAATCCATAGGCCCAAGATTCATTTTCTCCGTTGAGTCAGCAGAGGCCAGCTCCACTTCTGAGGGGCAGGCAACTGGCTTTTAAATAACTCTCTGATATTTAATACCCTCCTCCTCCACTCTGCGGCCTGGGGCCCTGGGGAAAGGCTAGAATAAATGAGCTAGATGACTCCTCTGAAAGTCCTAAGTGTTCCCACCCCCACAACCCCCAGACCATCCAAACAGACGATTCCTTACTACATTTGAATCTTGTTTTACTGTTTATGAGTGGTGTGCCAGTGTTTATGAGTGGTGTGCCAGTCTGGGTTCGTTATCCCAGTTTAGAATTGAAAACAGAAGTTGAGGAAAGGGGAGGCCCCACTTGACTTTGGGTCTTGGTCTACTGCTGGTTGACAGTGTGGTGGTGAGCCAGATGGGTCCCTGCCCCTCTCTGGGTTTCTCTTTCCTCACCTGTGTGACAAGGTGGGCCAGCTGGTGGGTTGCTGCTGGTCTCCCTGTAGCTGTGTCATTTCATGATTTGCTGTACTGGTCCAGGTCTGCTTCCCTAACAGAGTCTCACTGTTTCTACGCTCTTCTTTAGGGAGAAGCTACAGGGCAGAGCAGACTGAGACTTAAGGCCAGGCAGGGTCTGGCCCCAGGATTCTACTCTGTTGATCCAGGAACAGGAGTGGGTGGGGGGCAAGGGGAAGGAGGAGGGTTGGATTCCTTCCCTCCCTTCCCCTCTTCTCCCTTCCCCTCCCCCACCACCCCTTCTTTCCTTTGCAGGTAGAGGTCCAGACAGACCAAGGGCAATAACCTATTTGAATCTTGGTTCTCTTAAAACTTAGGGTCTCAGCAGTGGTAGATGCAGTTTGATGAGGTGGGAACAAAACCCTCTTTGTCAGCTGTGCCAAGGTCTAGGCTCCTGGTCATGGAAGTTAGTGGGTGCAGTGCTCCTGGCTTTGCTGCTGTTCTGCATTATTCAGAAGACAGGGATTGATATCTCTGTTGGCTATATGAGAACACTGGAGGTTAAGAGCTGTGCTTGGGGTCACCCCAGATTAATGACGGAACAGGGCCTGTACGCTAGGCTTTCTCATTCCCTGCTCAGTGCTCGTACCACTGCCGCAATCCAGGCAGGAAGGTGGGGGCTGGGGGATGGGGATGAGAGAGGCAGCTGCTCCTTTCTGCTCAGGTCTGGAGGTGACCTTCGTTGGCCCACTCAACTTCCTTAGCTCCCTGTTGGGTCCTCATGCTCTTTCTCAGCTGTACCAAGCCTTCCCCTTCCAGAGATTCAGAACCTTGGAATCAAAACTTTGAACTACAGATTCAAAGAACCATAGAGCTTGTTCTCTTTGAATCTGAACATAGACTCTTACAGTGTTGTCAGTGTGAACAGCGAAGGAGACACTTAGAGCTCGTGGTGTTGTTACAGTAATGGTTCTGAATGAATCCTGCGCATAGGAATCCATGGTTTTATGCTGTTCCTTTCCACACTGATTGACTTGGCTAATGAGACATTGGCTAATGTGATGCAAGCTGAGGATTAAACGGTGCTTGTGCGTCGGGGCTCCTTGCTTCTTGCTTCCCTGAAGTCGCCACATGTAGAAACACGATCAAGCCTCTTAGCAGAAGAGATTAGAAACGAGCCACCCCAGCTGAAGCCCCCTAGACCCACCCACTCCCATATGACCTTCCACCTGCCTCCAGCTGCTGGAGGGACCCCACATGAGACCCGCACAACTGCCCAGCTGACTTGAGCCCCAAGTGCTAACTCAGAACTGTGAACACATACAGTGGTGGTGGTTTAGATTTTGAGGTGGTTTGTTACACAGCAGTAGGTGCAGATCCTTAGAAGCAGAATTGTAGACTCTTGGTCGTAGATCCCATGTTCCCTGACAAACACAGCATCATGGAATCCTAGGGCCAGAACTGGAACCATTGCTGTAGAATGCGAGGAACCAAAGAGTCCCGAAAACACCTTTAACTCCCACTCAGTGCTACAATCTTTTTTCTCTCACAGGCCAGTCAACCACACACCCTCTCTTAACACGGAGCCCTCGCCCCACCCCCAGTTGCCTCTTATTCTCTCAGTGTTCTGTCCAGTCTGTCACACAATTTTCTTGTTCCACCCCTCATCTGGCGTCTTCTGCTCCAGGAAGCCTACCCATGCTGATCTGCTTGCTCTGGTCCCGGGAGCTGAATGCGGACTTGATGGAAACATATCTTGGTATTTATCCCAGTTTCCAGCACAGTACCTGGCACAGAGCACAGTATATCTGAAGGAAAACAATCAGCAGCATCACCACAAAACTCAACTCTTCCTGCCCTGTCCTCTCACAAGGGCAGCCCTGGATCTGTCCGTGGTGCTGAATGACTTTCTCCATGCCAGAGTCTGCATCAGAATGGTTTCTTAGGGTAGAAATTCTTCCTGCGATCTGTTGTTCCCCCCTTTCCCATTACAGACTACTAGATTGGACTACTTAATGCAAAATAGTATGTGGTGAGGATGAGGTATAGTCGTTAGGATCAGGTTCAACTGTACATGTCAGAATGCCCAATGAATCTCTTAAATGATATTGAAATATTTTCTCTCAGCTGGGCATGGTAGCTCACACCTGTAATCCCAGTACTTTGGGAGGCTGAGGCAAGAGACTTGCCTGAACCCAGGGATTCGAGACCAGCTTTGACAAATTGGTGAGACCTTGTCTGTACAATAAATCGAAAAAATTCACTGGGCATGGTGGCATGTGCCTGTAGGCCCAGCTACTCAGGAGGCTGAAGTGGAAGGATCACCTGAGCCCAACAGGTTGAGGCTGAGGTAATCGTGAGCATGCCACTGCACTCCAGTCTCAGCGACAGAATGAAACTCTAATTCAAAAATTAAATAAATAAGAAATATTTTCTCTCAAAAAGAAAGCCCAGATGTAGTAGTCCAGAGGCTGAATGGTCTCTCCACATCCCTGAGGATCCCACAATTCTTCCAGTGTCCCACTCTTTGTTCCCTAGGATGTAGTCCTCATTGTCTTTGTGTGTGTGTGTGTGTGTGTGTGTGTGTGTGTGTGTGTGTGTCAGAGTCTCACTGTGTTCCCCAGGCTGGAGTGCAGTGGCATGCTCGTGGCCACCACAGCCTTGACCTGCTGGGCTCAGGTGATCCATTTGCCTCAGCCTCCCAAGTAGCTGGAACCACAGGCACATGCTACCATGCCTAGCTAATGTTTTTGACTTATGGTAGAGATGACTTATGGTAGAGCAGATAGAGGAAAAGAATTAATAAGGATGCCTCTTCCCTGTATCAGAACTTCCCACGATTTCACGGAACACCTTCGCTTACACGGCCACACCTCACTAGCTTCAAGAGGCTAGTGAGATAATGTGCTCAGCAAAAAATTATTGTTCTTAATGCTGAGAAGGAAAAATAAGCTACTGAAAAACAACGAAAACTTTCTGAGTAATACATGAGTAATGGGAGAGAGGTATTGAGGGTGGCAGTGACTGTGCAGAGTAGTTGTGGTGTTGGTAGTAAATAGCGATGGCAATGGTGGTGGGGATGATATGGGTGCGGGAGTGATCATGGTCATGGTGGTGATGCTAGTAGTTTTGGTGATGGAGGAGGAGGTGATGGTGAGGATGGTGATGAATGGAGCTGCTGGTCTATAAGGCTCAGGTCCAGGAGCACACACTCAGGCATCAGGAGGAGACCAGGAGATGGACCCAGTCAGCACTGAGTGTCTACTCCAAGCTGTGTGGGGGCTGATTTCCGGCACCCCTGCTGGTTTGTACTTCAGCAGCCACAAGCCTCCTGCCTTCCGGAGTCCAAGTCACCATCAGAAGAACATGAATCAGATCCCCCCTATTTTGGCTGGAAATAGCTCTGGAATGAAAACTTTAGGCCTTAGGGAGGTGAAGCTGGAAGGGTAATATTGGACTTCCATTTATTAGACAATAAACACTGATGAAATTTGTTGTTACAGTCAAGAAAAGCTTTGCCGTGAAATACACAGAGAGACACATGGGCACAGAGCTTCAGAAATAGAATTGAGTTGTCACAGAAACAGGCAAGCAGTGAGAGAGAGATGCAGAAACAGGACCATGATAAGGCACCCGCAGGCATAGATACACTGGTCTCACAAGGATGGCTAACTTCCCTCCTCAAAGAGATGTGAACCATCCAGCATCTAATTCCAAAAGACAATTCTCATGTTGCTGCCTGGGTCCCATGCACTGAGGATACTGAAGAACCAGAAGTGGCAGTGTTGAGTGGCTCAGAGCTTAGTAGCCAATCAGAGAAGGAGGCGGTCTGACCTCCCATGCCCTCTCAACTGAAGTGAGATGGCACCAGTGCACCACAGCCTGCACCAGGCTCTGTGACTGAAGGTGAACAGAGGGATAGGTCTTGGATAGGAGGGGGTATGTCCTCCAGGAAGTCTCCCCCCAAGGGGCCCAAGGACACATCTGGAGGCCATTAGCAGAGGGGCCAACAGGCAGCAGGCTCTGACTCCAGGTGAGAAGACGTGATGAAAACATGTGGCAGCCTCCCACTCGCTGGAGCTGGGGCATGGAGGATGCCTTGGCATTGAGTAGTTCCGGCGTCAACACCTCCCGCCTCCCACACACACCTAGAATGCAGAGCTATCCACAGCACAGGCCCAGGAGCTCACCTCCCAAATCCTTGGTGAGCCCACCTCCAGTTCACCTCTGGAAACTTCAACACCAGATTTCCTGACTTTCATAGTGACACTCTCTTCCAGGGAGGCTTCCTGATGCCGCCTCTGCTCCTTCCCACCTTAGTCTCTTTCTTTTTTGCTGCTCGGAGCAGAGCGCCTAAATGACATCGCCCTGACTCTCTGCCATTTCCATTGACCTGTGCTTCTTTGGAAGTGGCAGCCCTGCCTGGCTTCAGCCTCCACAACCCTCCTCCCTGCTCTCCTGGAGCAGCTTCATCTCACAGCAGTCACAGTCCTTTCCTAGTGAGTGAAGGTGTTCAGGTGGTCATAGCAAGACCCTGTCTCTACAGAAAAATTATAAAAATTAGCCAGGTGTGGTGGTGTGTGCCCGTAGTCCTAGCTACCCAGGAGGCCAAGGTGGGAGGATTGCTTGATCCCAGGAGTTTGAGACTACAGTGAGCTATGACCATATCACTGCACTCCAGCCTGAGTGACAGCAAGACTGTCTGAAACAAAACAAAACAAAAAACAAAACAGTAAAAAAAGCGAAGGTGTTTGGGCCTCGTCGTGGGTCTCAGCACTTTTTGCTGCTAACCCCTGGCCCTGGGACTGAGTACTGGCCCTCTAGCTCACATAGGAGCCCCCAGAGTGCCTGCTCTTTGCATACAGACCATCTATTTCTACCTGCTGAGGCCTCAAAAACTGGAGCCTCCTGCCATCCCAGAGCCTCTTCTCCCTTCCCAGACTCATGTTGGCCATTTAGCAGAATGGCCTATTGCCACCTTCCCCCAGTGGGTCTGGTTCTAGATCCCTGGATTTCCAGCTGTGTCCCAGAATGCCAGAGAAAGCATTCAGCCCCAGGTGGGGCTGGGAGAGCTTCCCCTCCCCGCCCCCCGCCCCAGGCGGTGTGATGCCTCTGGGATCTCTGTGAGCTCATCACCCACCGGAAGGCTGCGAGTGGGCAGAAGACCTTGAAGACTGGCCAGCACATTGATTATTGGCTGCCCCACTTACTCCTGGACGTAGGACAGGAACCTCAGAACAGATGGATGGATAGCAGATTGGGTAGGCAGGAAGACATTCCCTGTTGGGGCAACACCAAACTCTGGGTCTCAGCAGCCCCTAGGACACAGCCAGAATAAACAGCTCTCGCCCTGTCCTTAGTACAGCCCAGGGGCAGGGGCTGTTCAGGGGCTTTAGCTTTGCCCTGCCAATGTGTCTCCGTCCCTGCTGTGGGGAAGGGAAAAGGAAGCCAATTGGAAGTTCAGAAAAGGAAAGGCTAAAAAGGAGCCCACAATCGGCACTAATTAGCCACTGAGCGAGAGAAAAGGAGGTCAGAGGACTGCATCTACTTCTGAAAGACAGCATCTGGCAGCCAGAGCCCTGGCTGGTCCTCGCCCCCACTGCCCAGCCCGGGCTAGGCCCTGCACAGACCCATCTGACACCACCACAGCCTAGCTGGGGGAGGGCTTCATCTCTGCCTATAGACTTTGTCATGGCCCTCTCCTCTGGAGGAGGCAGTTGGCTAAAGGGAGAGAGGGAGGGAGAGGGGAAGGAGCGAGGGAAGGCAGATGCCCTGAACACCCTCTGTGTGCAGTGTGCTGGGTTGAGAGCTTTATGCACAGGATTGCTTTCAGTTCTCACAGTGGCCCTGGAACATAGGTGCCTAGGCCCAACGTTTTACAGCGATGTGAACTTTCAGGTTAATAGTTGATCCAAGATCCCATGGTTTAAAAGGGCCTGAATGGAGAGTCACCATCAGGCTGTATACAGCAGCCCGTGTTCTTGGTGCTGGAAACGATCTCTTGGAGGGCAGAACCCTTGCCTGTGTCATCTCTGCCCCCAAGGCTAGTCCTGGGACAGTCAGCACATGGCGAGTGCTGAGAAGAGATGTCGAGCTTGGCAGGCAAGAGAGGCTGAGGCAGGAAAGGTATAAAAAGAGGAAGAGAGATGGAGAAACAGTGGCAGTGCTGCAGACCACTCCCATCCCGGGACATCATGCAGAGGACTCTTGGGGGGACCTTTCCTGGGGCTCAAGACAATGCCTGACTGAATGCAGCTTTGTGCCCAGCCATTGGGGGACACGAGAGGAGGAAGTGAGGGGACAGTGCATTTTATTCTCCCTTCTGTTCCACCCCCAATCCCAGATGGTTAAGCTGAAGTGGAAGACAAAATGAAGAACCTTTAGCCCTGCTGGAGCCCGGGAAGATCTCCAGCAGACCAGCTGGCCCAGAGCCAAAGCTGGCTAGAGTCCAGAGTTGGGGGTGCAGGGACGTTGAGGAGAGAGCATGTTGGGCCTCGGGGCAGGGCCACTGTGGGCATGGTGCCCCTCCACACAGGCTGGACTTTCTGGCAGAGCTGAGTGCCCCTAACAAGGGAGGCTGGCAGAAGTATGGGCCCAGGAAGTATACTGTCCTTTGGCCCTGCCTCTGAGCATCCTAGTAGCAACTGGAGTAGGAGAGACAAACTGTGGTCAGGCAGACTTCACATACTGACTGGACAATCCTCACAGCCACTACCCTGAAAGGTGATGGTTCTCAGCCTTGATCTTAAAGATGGGGAAACCGAGGCAAAGAGAGGGTGAGTAAGTTGCCTAAGGTCGCAATGAATAAGAGGAGGGCTGGGATTCCACCCCTGGCTGTTTGGCTCTGGCCTGCACTTAATCACAATGGTCTCCTGAGAGCAGCAGCAAGAAGCAGGCCTGTTCGTGCCCACCAGCAATTAAGGCCCCTTGGTACTGTGAAAAATGTCGGTGGAGTGTGTCTGATTAGGCTCATCAGAGCCCAGCATGGGACACGTGTGTTTTTAAGATGGATCACCATTATCCCTGGTTGGAGGATTGCGTGGGGTTTTCTAATTACAAATTATTCCTGCTGGATTTCATTATGCTTCCTCTTGTACTGGCTTTTTGTATTCTTGATAATTTTACAAAACTTTCAAAATGATCGGCCAAGCTTATTTTCAGGTCTTAAAATATACAGTGAAATTTTTATTAAGACGCAGTGTTGGGCTGGGTGCGGTGGCTTACACCTATAATCCAGCACTTTGGGAGGCTGAGGTGAGAAGATTGCCTGAGCCCAGGATTTTGAGACCAGCCTGGGCAACTTAACAAGAACTTGTCTCTACAATAAATAAAAAAATAGCTGGGTATGGTGGCACGCACCTGTAGTTCCAGCTACTTGGAAGGCTGAGGTGGAAGGATTGCCTGAGCCCAGCAGGTCAAGGCTATAGTAGCCGTGATTATGCCAATGCACTCCAGCCTGGGTGACAGAGTAAGACTTCAACTGAAAACAAAACAAAACGAAACAAAATTTAAAATGTAATGTTTGAGTTACTATCACAAGACAACAATTATTTGGATTTTGCCACCTTACACTCCTAATGAGTCAGAAGGGTGGGATGGACATTTATCTTCCTATGGAAGACCTTCATTCATTCAGAAAGGAAATTTCCTGCAATAGAGGGAGGTTTGCACTTAAGTGTTTTAAACTGTTTTCAGCCAAGCAAGCAGCCTGTGTTAACTTGACCATTTCTAAGTAAGACTTTCCCCGATCCCTGAAAAGCCTTCAAATTTAACAGCATTAATGACAGCAGAAAATGAATGGTTTATAGCATTTTAAAAAAAGAATAATAAAATGTAATGATTGCCAAGCCCCAGACAAGATTTCCTTAAAAAAAGGTCAGGCTAGTCTCTCATCTCTCTTGCTTTGGGAGAACCCGAATTGCAATGGATCCGAGGTCTGTTAGAGTCTTCAGGATCTTAATTTCGAGAAGGCATTTGGAACATCTCCCAAGGTACTTTTCTAGCAAGCTGGGGGTGGGACCCCATGGTGAAGTGCTGGAGGAATCGCCAGCTGCCTGCACGGCAAGGTGAGGAGAGCAGGTTAGAGAATCAGCAGCAGCTTGCAGGGAAGACTAGTGTCCTGCTTGGGGCTCTGTCCTCCATGCTTTCTGGCTCAATCTGATGTATTTTTGAAGGACTTGGTTTAGGCCAAATGAAACGTGCTCATTGAATCTGTGGGAGAGTGATTATGTCACATGGCAGGACCGGGTTTCAAAATGATCTGGATTACCTTGACCCATAGATGAGGGCTACCATCAAGTTTGTGGGGGTAAATACCACATCCCCACTTGGGCCCAAAGGTTGGAGTAGGGGAGAGGAGGAGGAATGACTGAGCACAGATGTCTGCCATACCCTAGCATAAGACAGCTCACTTCACTATGTGACCTCCAGAGGATGATGCTGTTCTCAATTAGGGGACAGGACTGAAAGTCAGAGAAGTTGAGCATTTGCTCAGTTCATATAACATAACTGAGCTTAGGTCAAAGCCGAGGCTCATCCAACTTCCAGGTCCACTCTTCATAAGAAGTTCAGGATGAAGAAAATGGAGCTTAATGGCAGTTTATGTAAAAACAAAACAGAAGTACACATATATGTGATGTCAGCCCTGCATTGGTGTAGAGCCTTTGCTGGGCCTTTCTTCCGGGACTGACCTTAAGCTCAGCTCAGGGTACAGAGATGAAAACTCACAGCCAGGCAACCCCTTCAGGTCCCCTTCAGCTTTGGGAGCTTTTCTGTCCTCTCAATAAATCCTGCCTTTTTTTAAAAAAAGAAAACTCACAGCCTCTGAGCAAGCTGAGCTCCTGGTCCCAGGAAGAGAAACCGATGCTACAACAGGTGGACGTGACACTGTTGGGTGTACAGAATGCTGCAGGAGCCCAGAGAAAACCTGAGCCCTCCTGCTTCGGGGAGCCCCGGCAGACTGTAGAGAGGGCAGCGCCAGGCCTGAGGCCCGAGATGGGGTGGTTTGTCCAGGAGCCTGGGAAAGGCATGGGCTGTAGGTCTCGGCAGAATGAACCAGTCTGGGCCTCTTCTCTGCCCCTGAGTGGTGAGGGGCACTGAGGCCTTACAGTGAGATGCAGGAAGGGGCAGGACAGAGGAAGGGAGGGAGACCAAGCCTCTGCCCCAGCTCCTAGCGCAGAAACGGAAGAGCAGGCGGTGAGTGGGAGTTCTGGCAGGTATCTGGGAGCCAGGCAGGGATGTGCCTCTGGGGATGCTGGGAGGTTCTGGGACCTTGGGCTTGGAACATGCCCGTTTCTTGGTAATCCCCCACTGTGTCCTGCAGCTGTTCCTTCAAGTGAGAAGGGCTAGAAGCTGGTGTTCAGGTGCAGTGAACGTGTGAAGAACAGATGTCTTGGGAGTCACTTGGAAGAGAAAAAGAGGACAGCTCAAGTCTTTGTGCCCATGGGGAGACCATGTGAATAGCGCATTCAAAGGTTTCTAAGGTAGGGAGCAAGGCCAGGTGGGCTGGAGACGGGAGGGCAGGAGATGGGGGAAGGGGGCTGTTGAGACACAGCTGGCACCGTCCACAAAGGCCAGACAGTGCCTGGCCTTGCAGGCCTTGAAGACTTTAACCTTTATCACAAAGGCAAGGAGAAGCCTCTGAAGGCTCCTGAGCAGAAAAGTGACACAATTTTATTTGCATTTTGGAAAGATTACTCTCATTGCATGACTGAAGGGGGCCGAGTGTGAGAAGACAAATGAGGAGACGTCTGGAGGAGTCCGGGTGAAGGACAAGGTGCTTGGCTGGGCGGTGGCATGGAGTGGGGAGAGCAGTGGGTAGGTTTGAGCCGTGAGTGGGCGCCTGGTGACAGACCGAATACAGGGCAAATGGGAGGGAGGATCCCGGGTTTCTGGCTTGTGGATGGTAGGACATTCACTGAAAGAGGGAGCTGGTTGGGTGTGGTGCCTCATGCCTATAATCCCAGCACTTTGGGAGGCCAAGGTGAGAGGATTGTCTGAGCCCATAGATTCAAGACCAGCCTGGGCAACTTGGCGAGATCTCATCTCTATGAAAGAAAGAAAGAAAGAAAGAAAAAGCAAGAAAGAAAGAAGGAAAGAAAGAAAGAAAGGAAAGAAAGAAAGGAGCCGAGTGTGAGGTGGCAGTGAGGGTGAACCCAGCCTTGGTCCTGATGAGCTAGGGAAGCGAGACATCCAAGTGGAGGTGCTGAATGGACAGTGGGACACCCAAGTCTAAGTTCAGGAGCTGCGTCAGGGCTGGAGATGCAAAGCTGGGGCTTGTTGGCAGTCAGGGGGTGACAGGAGCTATAGACCCATCGTCCCCGTTTCGGTTCATCACCTGCTCTGGGAAGCCATTTCTGACCCTGCCCCACTCCAAGGCTGGCTCAAGGCCCCCTCTGGCTACCATTACTTCCCCACGACGTGTGTGGCGCCCTCCAGATGGCGAGCTCTTGAGGGCAGGGACCACATTCGCCCCTGTATCCCCAGAGCCTGGCACAGGTGCTGACTCAGAGGAGGCATTGGTGGTGGTTGGTCGTTGATACATGGATGAAGTCTCAGTGGAGTGGGCATAAGAGTAAGGGCCCTACAGCTCATGGAGGAGAGGAGATTCCTACATTCAGTAGTTACTCTCTGGGAACGCACTCAGCCTTGGATTCTCATTTTCCAGGACCTGTGTCATCTCCCCTAAGGGAGTAAAATGTGTCATTTCCACCTACCCAGAGTCCAGGTCACTCTGTCGCCTCCTCCTCCTCCAGAGAGGTTTCTGAAGGCTGTGCTGACCTCAGCAGAATGTCCTCCTCCCCCAACAAGCCTCTCCAGCCCTGGAATTGCCACCCAAGCGTAGATACCTTGCTAGAGTTTAGCAGAAGCTGCTGAGCTAGCTCCGGCCTGGGCTGCGAGGGCTGGCTGCCTGCCCTGCCCAGCCTCCTTGACCTCGACCTGGGCCCTTCTCCTTTCACCCACTGCATCTCTTACTGCATCAGCTTGGCGACAGGAGCCAAAGTCGGCCTCACTCTGGAGATTCTAGGAGCTTAGCAGGAAGGGAGCAAGCTGGGAGGAAGAGGAGAGGTAACAGATTGGTGAGGGAGCTGGGAAGGCAGAGGCAAGGGAAGGGTCTGGGAGGCGCAAAAGGGGCACAGAATGCCTAGCTTCCCCCAGGAAAAAACTGAGAAGCGGAGATGGGGAGTGATTTGCAAAGGATGCGCAGGGCACCAAGAAACCTCCCTGCACTTGGGGAGGGTGAGTAAGCGGGAACAGGGCAGAGGGCCCTGCAGGCCATGCTGGTGCAGGGAGGAAAGGGGTTGGGGGCTTGGGACTCAGACCAGAAAGACACAGAAGGCATCTCGGAGGATAGGTGACTCACGTGACTGAGAAGCCTGCATCCCATTTGCGGAGCACAAGATGAATCCTGAGAGATAAAACCAGCAGAGAGGAGACTTCCAGCCACCAGAGCCGAAGTTCTCACAGTGCAGAAAGGCATGATAACACACACATTGTTACAAAGTGTAGGCATGCCAGGCTGTTCCCACCCTGGCTCAGAGTGGTCGGCCTGAGATAACTGTGGTCACTGTGAGCTGACAGTAAGCCTGCAGGAACTGCCAGGCTGTCCAAGCAAACTCAGAACTACCTCTGCTTCCAAACTATGGGACATGACCATAAGAACTTGAGAGGACCGAGGCAACATCAGTGCCATTACTGGGTTAATATCATTTTTATGCTTGGTTTTAAAATAAACTATATCTTACAGAAAATTTGAAAAACAGACGTTGAAAGAAAAATAACCACACGCATAAGCCCACCATCCAAAGATGTTTTTGGCAAACATCCTTCCAGTCTTTTTTCTAGGCATATTTTTCTTTCCACAATTGGGATAACATTGCTATAATCCTTAAAAACTGGTTTACAAGGCCAGATGTGGTGGCTCATGCCTGTAATCCCAGCACTTTGGGAGGCCAAGGTGAGAAGATTGCCTGAGCCCAGGATTTTGAGACCAGCCTGGGCAACATAGAGAGACCCCATCTCTATGAAAATAAAAATAAATAAATAAACAAATAAATTAGCTGCGTGTGTTGCATGCACCTGTAGCCCCAGCTACTTGGGAGGCTGAGGTGGAAGGATCACCTGAGCCCAGGAGGTCAAGGCTGCAGTGAGCTGTGACCGTGCCACTGCTCGCTAGCCAAGATGACAGAGTAAGACTCTGACTCAAAAAGAAAAAATATTGCTATACTTTATTTTAATATAATAATTATTAAGGTAAAATATACTCTTTGTTAAAGAAGGACAGTACAGGAAAACATAAGCAAGAAAGAATTTGACCAGATCTCATTACCGCATCAACCACTGTGTGAAGACAATGAAATATTTACTTCCAGGTATTTTTTGGTGCCCCACACTTTTTATATGTACAAGTGCTTTATGTTTACAAGTTGGGGGACAGCATCATGTATGTATTAACAACAAAACCCGCCTGTGTTTGAATCCTGACCCCATCACTTTAGGTGGCGCTGGGAAAGTTACTTCACCTTTCTCAACCTCAGTTTCCCCAGCTATAAGTGAGACTGAACATTATCTAGTTTATAGAGTTGCCTTGAAAATTTGGGTGTACAAATCTCCTGGCAATGCATCTAGTACTTAGTAGGTCCTCAACAAAAGTGTAGTAGACATTTGTCACATCTGTGATTGTGTAGGACTAATAATCCATTGCTTTGTATTTTGAACATATCTCTCACTAGGTGAGCCCTTTTGGAAAGTAGGACCCTACCTCCCACTTCAAAGTCACAGGCAGCCAGATACCCTCCCACTTCCACCCCCTGGCAATTTGGCCCACTGGGTATCTGGCTCAGGATTTGTTGTGGGACTTGCTGGGGCTGGGAGGAAGCTTCGTTAGAATTCATTTGTGTTTGTCTCTTTCCGCATTCTGGGTATAAGGTGGGGTGATGTTCAGAGGCCAGGCCATGCTGGTGGAGGTCCTGGGACCAGCTGTTCCTATGGTATGATCCTGGCTGTGAAACCAGCTGCCCACTCATTTGGTTCTATTTTCTCACCCATTCTGAGCTTCCTGATAGAACTATCCATAAGTTTTCTGTTTTGTGTAACCTGAGTTCGTTTCTGTTACTTGCAACCACAAAGGTTCATTCTTAAATCTTTTCAACCGTAGGATAAATATGAAGTACTGGCTTCAATTCCAAGCTCAAGTTTTCATGCAGAAGAGTCCCAGATATGCTGGAAGCGACATGATCAGTGCTGGCTTCTGGGCAAAGATCAGGGTGACCCTCGGATCTGTGCCACACTACCTGGCCCAGAGCCAGCCTGGAGAGAGGTGCTCAAGAGAGAGCTGCTGAAGAAAAGAGTGAAGGAGGGAAGGGAGCAGGCGAGGGAGAGAGTCAAAGGAAGAGTTCCACATGATGAAGAAAGTTCCCGAAGGCAACTTGTGTGTGGTCCATGAATTCTCAAGGCTCTTGGGCCCCTGCCTGATGAATCCTGTGATTTGAGCAGCCAGAAACAGTTGCAATTCATCTTCCCCTCCTGACCTCACATCCTCCCGTGTTTCCCAGAGGATGGCACTGCCCAAGACAGAACTCCTGAGTGTTACCCAAGCCCTGTCCCTTGCTCTTTCTTCCCTGGCATTCCGTCGGTCCTGGTCCATCCCTAAACTCCTCTTAATCCGTAGCTTGCCCCCATTCCCAGGATACTGGTTCATCTTGTCATGATCTCTCATCTGTCTGCATTTGTTCATGGGGCCGTTGCTCACCTTAAGACAGATCCTCAGGGCTGGGTGCAGTGCCTCACACCTATAATCCCAGCATATTGGAAGGCGAACCCTGAGGCCAAGCGTTCAAGACTAGCCTGGGCAACTTGGTGAGACCTCTTCTCCAAAATAAATCAGCAAATTAACTGAGCATGGTGGTGCACTCCTGTAGTTCCAGCTACTTGGAAGGCTGAGGCAGAAGGATTGCAGGAGCCCCTCAGGTCAAGGCTGTGGTGGCCATGAACATGCCACTGTGCTCTGGCTTGGATGACAAAGTGAGACTCTGACTTTAAAAAAAAAGACAGGTCCTCAGGAGACTAACAAAGTGTCAGAAGCAGAACCCAGAGGTCAGCTCCCCTTTGACCAGCAAGACTTCTTGTCTGGGTATCTCAGTCCTTAGGCAAGGGGCTGCAGGTCGGCCCAGCCAGCAAGTGGAGCTCCAGAAACACCCAGCCTAGCCTAAATCCCACTTGCAGCCAAGCGGGAACTAACCAACTTGGAAAGGGGAAATATTTGTGTGCCCTTCTAGAACTCTGCGGGGGGCAGGGGACAGGGCCTGAGTCAGGTTCATCTCTGTCTCCCCCACTGCCACCCCACTCCGGTTCCAGCATGGGGTCTGGCATGCTATCAGTGCTCAGGAAGTGTGGATTGATCAGAGATCACTGCCTCAGTCCTTTTCTGGCATGCCATCAAAAGCGAGACCTAAACTCAGCTGCCTCTGCTGCCTGGTCTCTCCCATCCTTGCCTCATGCTCTGGGCTCCATCCACAGAAGCTATTCGTAGTTCCCGGAATGTGTGCCAGCCTGTCTCATCCACCATGCTGCTGTACATGCTGTTCCCTCCACCTGAAGCCCTCCCTCAAGCAGGTCAACCTGCTGCACCCCCACTAATCTACGTTTCCCTTAAGGCTCAGAGATTGTGAGTGCTGCCTCCTCTGGGAAGCCTTCTGGGACTGGCTTTGGGAGGCCTCCCTCCTTTGTGCCCCTCCATGCCCTGCCCATGCAGAGCTCTGTTCACCACATGGCACAGAGTATTGGGAGTATGTGTTCTCCCAGCACTCCTGAAGGAACTGGGTCTGTACCTCCAGTGCCTAGCTGGTCCCTGGTACGGCAGGAATACCAGGACATGGTAGTTTCCTCTCTGCCCACATCCAACTAGAGAGGTTGTGGGGCTTGAATGCCAGGCCAAGGAGAGAGTCTTAGCCAATTTGCATTGTTGAATGACACTGGTGGCTGGGACACCCTCATTTGGGGAGAAGAGTGTGATTTTTCAATTTGGACTTCTTCCAACCCAGGGAGCAAGGGGTTAGCTCTTGGCAGGAAGATGGGAGATGGGCCTGGGGTCACAATACTCACAATACTCTCCCTACCATCCCCCCAGACTCCTTTTCCCCTTCTGCATTCACTTTCAAGTCCTGGAGTCCCTCTCCAAAGGCCTGGGGTCTGGGATCCACCCCCCACTACTCAAGGGTCAAGTCCAAACCTCAATCCCCTGTTATGTAAGTGAATTATCCGCTGTCCCCATCCAGCGCCAGCCAGATCTCCTCCTCCTCCTAATTGATTTAATCTTCTCATACCAGAGAGTGGGGCTGGGGTTGGGGAGATGGTGTTGATCAGAAGCCAACACATCCGTGACGTAGACTCATTAATTACAGGGAATCTGGGTCACGGATTGGTTCTGAGTGGCTCTGATCCTCCTCCTCCCTCGTCATCTGGGTCTATGAAAGGACAGTTTCAGCAACTCCTCATTCCTCAAGCCCCTTCCCACATGTAGAAAAAGCCGAGAGTCCATAAGATTCGGTCTCTTAGATCCCCCCAAACCCTCAGCTCTGAACAGAAATTCCTGCATTGCAGTCTGAGCACAGGACACATAAACCTAATTTGTTGAGGAATGAAGAGATGAACAGATGACTTAATTTTAGGGTGGGGAGAGACCTTAATTTACTTTCCACACCAGGCAAGTCTCCATTTTGCAGCTTCCTTGTAGAGGGATGTCCAGACCCTACTTGCACACCCTCAAGAAGGGGAGGAATTCACTCCCCTGGGGTAGCCCTCCCCTCGTGTGATGACTCCACCTGGGAGAAAGCCCTTCCTCCCATAGGGCTGGAACACCAGCCTTGTGACTTCCCCTGGGACTTGACTATGCCACTGAGGCCACAGGGCATGCCTCAGGATGGCCAGCCAGATCCTGGGACGTGGGGATTGTCACCAGAGTTTGCTCTTCTCCAGGCTGAACACTTCTGGTTCTTTCGTCAGCTCCTCATTTGGACCTTATAGATGACTCCCTGCTGTGTCTCCTGTTCATTTTGTGCTGCTGTAACAGAAAATCTGAGGCAGTGCAATTTGTATAGAACAGAGATTTATTTCCTACACTTCTGGAGTTCTGATATTGAGGGGCTCACATCTGGTGAGGGTCTTCATGCTGTGCCATTCATGGCAGAAGGCAGAAGGGAAAGGAGTGAGAAAGAGGGAGAGAGAAGGGAAGGGAAGAGAATGAGAGCAACAGAGAACTTGCTTTTAGGACCAAGTGTGGTGACTCACATCTGTAATCCCAGCACTTTGGGAGTCCAGTGCAGGAGGATTACTTGAGTTCAGGAGTTTGAGACCAGCCTGGGCAACATATCGAAACCTTGTCTCCACAAAAAATCAAAAAATTACCTGGATGTGATGACCTGCACCTGTAGTTCCAGCTACTCGGGAGGCTAAGGCAGAAGGATCTTCTGAGCCCAGAAGATTGAAGCTGCAGTGAGTGTTGATCATGCCACTGCACTCTAGCCTGGATGATGGGGGTGGGGGTGGGGGTGGGGGTGGGAGTACTTTCTTTCTTTTATAATAATACCAGTTTTAAAATAACAAACCCACTTCCATTGCAGCCCTCAAGACCTATTCACTCCTTAAAGGTTCCACTTCTCAGCACGGTTTCTTTGGGGATTCAGTTTCTAACACATGAACTTTTAGGTGACATCATAGCAGTGCACAAGCTATGAATCCCTTCAGATATACTGAGCAGAACACAGACTCCAGGGCAGTGTGAACAGCTCAGGTCAGTGCAGGACTCTTTGGACTTGTTATTAGATTCCCATTGATACAGCCTGAAATTGCCTGAGATTTTTCAGGGCCTTAGCATGCTTTGACTCAGGTTAAGCAGAGACAACTAACCCCCATAGTAATTTTCTGGCACCAGCAGTGGAACATTTCCATGAAAAAGACCTTTGCAATGTTAGGAACATCTCCAGTTTCCCCCCATAAATATTCTCTCCATCTACCCTGACATTTATCTTTCCATCCAATAATGTAATTATCCATCTACTCATTCACTCACACAACTATCCAATTATACATTAATCCATCCATTTACCAGCCTACTGTCCACCTACATGCCCTTCCCGTCATCTGTTCATAGGTTCACTCATGCACTCATTCACCTGTCCATCCACCCACCCATCTACCAATCCACTTACCTTTCCTCCATTTTCTATCCTCCTATCCAATCATGTACTTCCCTGTTCATCCACTCATCCATTCACCCACCCATCCAGTTATGTATCCCCTCATCTATCCATTCATCTAACCTTTCTCTCAATTGCCCATACTTCTTTATATTTGCATTCATCATCCATCTGTCCTTACTCAAATTCTATTGCGTGTTAAATCTTGTGTTGAGTATTCTGAAGGGTTCAAAACTGAATACAACCTCCTTCCCTCCCTCCCTCCCTCACTTCCTCCCTTCCTCCCTCTCTCCTTCGCTCCTTCCCTTCTTCCCTTCCTCGTCTTCTTGGGGGAGATAGAAGCAGATAAGGCAAATCTTGCTAAATACTACAAAACAGGAACAAAGAAAATGCTTCAGGATACAGCAGAGGAAGAATTGACTTCTGGATGAGGTTATGGATGTCCTTCTGGCAGGGGAGACATTTGGGTTGGTCCTTGATAGGACAGCAGTATTTGGATATATGTAGAGTCATTGGAAGTAATTCCAAGTAGAAGAAGCAGCACATCAAAGATATGGTGCCCAAAGGGCAAGATTCATATCTTTTTTATATCCTTGCTAAAGTGTCTGGTAGAGAGCTGGGCACACTTTAGAAACCTAATGCACACTTGCTGATTGATGAATCTTCTCTGATGGAGGCACCCTCAACACTTGATCAGGGTAAGAGTTCACTCTTTCTCCTTAAAAAGAATCAACTGTCCAGGCTCGGTGGCTCAGCCTGTAATCCTGGGACTTTGGGAGGCCGAGGCGAGTGGATTGCCTGAGCCCGTGGGTTCGAGACCAGCCCGGGAAACGTGGCAAGATCTCATCTCTACAATAAAATAAAAAACAACCGGGCATGGTCGTGCACGTTTGTAGTTCCAGCTATGCGGAAGGCTGAGGCAGAGGGGTTACTGGAGCCCAGAAGGTCAATGCTGGGGTGGCCATGAGCACGCATGCCACTGCACTCCAGCCTAGGCGAAGGAGTGAGACTCCAACTAAAAAAAAAAAAAAAAAATCAGCTGTGGCCTTACTGGATGGCCTTGACAAGTCAAAAACCTTTCTGGGATTTTCTGAGTTTGGAGTTTAATTTCTGCCTCTATCAGGTGATTGTTTTCCCCAATCTTAATTATTTATGCCATGCTTTCTGTTCTCTTCAGAGAGATCAGCATTTCCACATATCTTAAATGTTATCTTCTTTTGTTGGCACCAATTAACACAATTCCATATGTTTTTAACTTCTTCACCCTCCATCTCCAGGCAAGAAAGTCTGCAATGTGGATGAAGGAGTAAGTTCTGTGCAGCAGAAATAACATTGGGGTAGAAGCCATTAATTCAAGCCCAACTTTGCCATAAGCTTGCTGTGTGACCTCGGGCAAGTCTCTTTTCCTCTGTGTTTTAATTTTTTTAATCTAACTTTATTTTTTGTAGAGTCAAGTTCTTGCTGTGTTGCCCAGGCTTGTCTCAAACTCCTGGGCTCAAGCAATTCTCCCACCTTGGCCTCCCAAAGGCTGGGATGAGCCATTGCCTCTCCCCCCCCCGCCCCGGTTTTAAAGAATTTCCACAATAGAATATTAGCACAGAACACAGCACTTGAGATTGTCTAGTCTAATATCCTCATCTTGCAAATGGAAAAAGACTCAAAGGAAGACCATGTGACTTGCTCTAGATGATATCTATTAGTAGCAAAGCCAGGACTAAACTTCAAATTTCCTGACTTCCAGCTTAGGTATTTCCTTAAACCCTCCGGTCTTCATTCACAGCCTCTATGTATTTTAGAGACAGCTTCCTCTCCCATCTTCATTCCCCAGGAAGAAATGTGTGAGTCTTCCAAGTGTTCTGGCTGTATGCTACTGATTCGTGCCTGTGTGGGGGCTGGGCAGGCAGTATTTAAGAGCAAGTATTCCTAGCCTGACGGAGTTAATTATGTTCATCAGGAAGGGAGAAGAGAAAGGAACAAGGCGCTCTGGTTATCTATTGGGCTTTAATCAAATTGAGAAACGAGGAAATCCATCACCCAGAGGCTCAGGGAGTTGGAGAGCTTGGCTTCCGCTGGCTCCGCGGTCTGTAATGGGTTGGGCGCTGTCCAATGTGCTGACATCTTCACTTACTGCTCCGAGTTGCAGGGAGGAGCTGGGAGAGGCCCACTCCCAGTGGGTAGAGGGATAGCAGCTTTTAGGAGAGGGCCCAGGGCATGACCAAGAGAGGGTCTAGGCATGCTGGGGGAGGTCTGAGTCCATACTTTGCCTTCTGAATCTTATTTTTTTCATTTATCTGTCCATCTGCTTTAGAAAAAATATTCTTTTGAATGACCAGAATAACCAACAATAACCAACCAAAGGTCTCAGATCATCTTATTCCACTGTTTATGTTTTATGTCCCCTTTAGAATAAGTACAAGCCTGGTCACATTGAAGGCTCTTGTTTAATGAACAATCACCAGCAGGTAGAAAGTGAACATACCCTCTTGGTAGGTTGGGAGCC
>CAUYQG010270296.1:0-10006 GCA_963574415.1 Tarsius wallacei | reverse complement strand
AGGAGGTGAAACTCATCAAGAAGGTGGGTGACCACCTGACCAACTTTCGCAGGCTGGCCGGGCCTGAGTCTGGGCTGGGCGAGTATCTCTTCGAAAGGCTCACCCTCAAGCACGACTAGGAGCCCAGCGGCCTCTGGGGGGGCCCCTCTCAAAGTATCAGGGCTTCTTCTGCCTGAGCCTCCCCCTCCAGCCACTGGGCAGCTTTTTAACCGCCCTGAACCAAATAAAAATAAAGCTTTTTGCAGCAGAAAAAAAAAAAAAAAATTAAAACAATTTTAAAAGGGATAGATAGGCAACATGTCACCAATGTGAAAAAAGAAAGCAGGAGAAGCACTCTAGGTAGACAGATAAAAAGACTTCAGTGTATTTTTTTACGCATTGTGTGTTGTCTCCCTTCACCTATCCAGTATGTTCTATATTCTGCTCATGTATCAGTTCCAAGTAGTGAGAAGTTTGTTTTGGCTATTATGTGTATATAACATGTATATATGTGTGTATTAATTCAACACATATATAATTAAATTTTTAAAGAGCCAGTTATGAATGCACTTCATTGTAATCTTCAAGTTCTATTCAATATCTAGCTATTTTAGAAAAAACATTTCATTTCATGCTCCACAAACTATGAATATTGAGAAAATGCCTTGAAAATTACTATTTTAATATGAGGAAAATTATATTGCTAATTCTAGCACCATGTTCCAAGTTAACACAAATAATTCCTTCTCATGAATGAGCTATGACATTTTCTAAAGTACAAGTGTGATTCTCTGATGGCTGCTCCTTCCTGCTCTCCTGAGTCTGGGGGCAGAGCAAATACTAACTGAGGAATCTGTATATTCACCACCAAGACACACTGAATGAACGTGGAGTTAGTGGTAATCATAGTGAGGATATTTCATAAGTGTGTATCTATCTGACCAAGCAACAGTTTAGAGAGGAGATTTAAGTCTTTAGCATTAGATGGTCATTTTCTAAATAAGTCCCTGATACCCCTGAAATATCACGCACCTCAGAATTGCCCTTCTCATTTGAACTGCTGCATCAGACAGTCACATCCATTAACATTAGTTATAAACAACCAAGGTCAGTTATAAAATTTGCCTGGCCCAGTGAAAACTAAAATGCAAGGCTATTGTTCAAAAAGGCAGGAAATAAACATTTTTTAAAAATTCAAGACCAGGCGCAGTGGCTCACGCCTGTAATACCAGCAATTTGGGAGACAGAGGTGAGAGGATTGCCTTAGCCCACAGTGAGAGGATTGCAAGATCCTGGGCAACTTGATGAAACGTCCTCTCTACAATCAATCAAAAAATTAGATGGGTGTGATGGCTTCGCGCCTGTAGTTTCAGTTTCTAGGAAGATTAATGCAGAAGGATCCCCCTGAGCCCAGCAGGTCGAGGCTATGGTGGCCACAAGGAGCGTGCGCTCTCCAGCCGGGGTGACAGAGTGAGACTCCTACTCAAAAAAAAAAAAAAAAGATAGAAAGAAAAAGAAAAAAATTCAGTCATTTCAATTTTCATTTGCTATTTAATGCCTTGCTCTGTTTAAAACAGGTATACTTGCAGAGTGAATGTAGACCCCCACACCCCTGGCGTCCTGCCCTCCAACTCAGAGTGTATTACACGACTGCCAGTGATCTGGCCCCCATTGGGTCAGAGCGCAATAGCGATCTCCGAGTGAAGGAGGGGAAGTAATTGGCCAAGACCTCATCCAGGGGAATGTGGAGCCACGCCGGAGGGTAACCACTGAGTCCCTAGTGCACTCTCCATTGACTCACGGGACTTCATTTCCAAAACACAAATTCAAACATAAAGCTATTAACAATATCAAGACAGTGACTGTAGAGCATTAACCCCTAAGTGCCATTGGCATGAAAGGGAGTGCTTCTGAGCACAGGCTTCTTTGTAACATGCCTGTGAAACTCACCCTGCAAGTCTGTCCCAAATAGGCTATTTGATCTGTCCCACTTCACGCCCTTACACTGCAATCCAAAATATAACACCAGACACATGTTCAGTTTAGCTTAGTACTGTGCTTTATTGCGTTTGTTTTTTCATTTAAAAGTGACTACAGAAGAACAATGTGTATGAAAGGTAAGGAGTGATATAAAAGATAGGTAGAAAGAATGCCTTAAAATATTAATACACAAAAATCAATATTTTTTGTTCATTTTTATAAACAAATTACAAATGCCGACTTGTTAAAATTTTGATACTTGTACATAGAAAAAAATATTTTTTATCTATCCCTGCAAAATTTACCTTCTAAAATAAGGACATAGTTTATAAGTTTCACCTATAATATATAAATACTTAAAAAATGAATTTGGTAGAAATTGCCTATAAAAATTAGCTACAAATATATGAAAGTATAGTTTTGTGGTCCATGCAAATCTGCATTTACACAGCAAAAAGCAATTGCTTTTATTGCTGTATGAAATTTTGCATATGAATATTAAGGAATTAAGAACATACAACCCTAAAATATGGCACCTTAGCATACAAAGTATTTAGGCTGAAAGTATCTGAGAAAAACACAGAAACAAGAATGTGTGGCTGACCTTCTCCTGCCCTTCTCTCCAGAAGCAGGTCATTAAACCCTTTTGTGAGAAGTGCCCTCCCTAAACCCAGAGGAAAGAACACATTTTTTAAGACAAAAGTTCACAGAGAAGAATCTGAAGAAACAGGTTTGCTATATTTCTTTTAGTTTATTATCATGAGATCATACTTTTTTATTCAATTATACCTTTCCACTGCTACCCACTTACTTGTAAAACTTAGCATAAAAATATACAAGTTTACCCATTTTTTTCAGATTTTTATTTCCTTATAAAATCTCCTATGTCACATATATTAGATAAATGCTTATATTTTACTCTTATTAATCCGTCTTTGCTACAGAAACCTCAGCAATGAACCTCAGAAAGGGCAGAGAAAATTTATTTTTCCTCCCCTATAATATGTCCATGTAGAATATTATCAATTTGAAAAAGGTTGATTGTCAATTATTTTGCCAGTTAACTTAATTGAGTTGAAATCATTTTGATGATATAATTTATAATGATGGAAATATGTTTTATTAAGAATATCATTAAGGCTACTATGGTGTAATTTTTCAAAATACTAATAATATCCTTAACATTATTTCAATATGTATATTGTAAAAATATTAATTAGAATATCTTAGAAGCCTAGTACCGACCTAATTTGGGATATGTTTGTTAACATTTTGAAACAATTTTATTATTATATAAATTGGAGTTTTAATATCAAAGTAAATATTCCCACTGAAAAGGTGTAAATGATATGAAATCAAGTTATCATTTTTCTCCTTCTAGAGTCCAAGTTGAAAATATTACCGTAAAGTATACTTACTATATAAAATTGTCTACTGCATATTGTAGATACAAATACAACATTAAATAAGTCAATACCACCAACAACTTCTTATGATTAAGTATAAATTTCAATCACACAATACTTCTTCCAAGTATATAGTCATTACTAAATGATTTATATATTTGGTTTTTAATTTAAATTTTGTCCAATTCTGTACTATTTCCTTAGCCATAGGCTAATGCTAAACTTTTTATATGAATTGATTAATTAGCAAATGCTGACAAATTCTAAATTCAGTGCCTGGTATGATGTGAAGATTTTGGAGTCTGGGGCTCAAAATTAAGTTCCATCCCACAGTAGGTTCTCAGAGTCTGTATAAGATAGTTTTTGAGACTCAGTTTTGTCATCTGAAAACAAACAAACATGGGATAGACATTCATATTGACATCCTAAGGTTCATGAAGAAAATAAATGAGAATGTAGGCAAAAATGAATTTGCAATGTATATATTTTCTCTATACAAAGAGACAGAAATATTAAACAACTAATTTTTTTTTGTATATAATTTCACAGAGGTGCAGAAAAATCTACCTGAAAATTTGATTCTTAAAAAGGACTTGCCAGACCTCAGAAAAAGAGTTGCTGTCATATATCCTGTGATAATCTCTCACTGTGGCAAATTTGCCAAGGAATAAAACTAGACTCACAATAACTGTCTTGCCCTCTTCCTTTGCTACTATGAACAATATTGGTATGTGTCATTTTTGCAACCAAAGGATTATAAATACTTTCTAATATTTAATTTTTAGGGTAATACAGTACATGGTATAAAAATTACTGAAGTGTAAATGCTATTGGAACTGATTTAGAAACAGATACCAGGATTCTATGTCCTTTTCCATGAACACAGAAAGTACACTAAATGAGGACATTTCCTGCATTGTCTGAGAAAGTGGGGATTCGGTTATATAAAATATGGATGTTTACTCTGGCTCCACTGGATCCTCACTAATAGAGTTTAGAGAACAGGGGTGTGTGGGGGGGGGGGTTCCTGAAAAAGCTCTGCTTTTAGTATTTTCAACAACCTAAGCTAAGCAGAAATTTTACTCATGCAAATGATTGAATTGTTTTCTCTAAAGCCAAAAATGTTTTTGGAAACCCCCTTTTTCCTAAAGCCCTATTTTCCTGCCCCTCCTTTTAATTTCCTTTTTATTCACTGATGTGCTGCTTAGAGAAACAGTTGCAGCCAGATTGGAGAGTGTTGTGAAATTTGTTGTGATATTTATCCCTCCTTCTGGCAAAACCTCTTTGTGTAACTGCATTAAACCCTGTGGAATCTAATGCTAACATGTTCATATTCTACTGAGTTCCACTGGAAATGAGGCATGCTAGAAGAATGGCATTATTTTTTTCATGGTGGAACAAGAGCACCTTCAATCAGAACAAAATTTAAATGCTAGCACTGCTCCCTCCTTCTTGTTTAAACATTTATGTCAAACCACATTCATTTCCGTTTTTAATTTATTACATGAAACAAGTGATAACAATACTTCCTCCTTTAATATTCACTGATGTTTTTCAACCATTAAATGTGTTAGACAAGCAATCAAATGCTGCTTTCATCTTTATGAAATGGCATTTATTTTTTTCTCTGGCTTTTAAACAAATGACAGGATGCCATTCTTGAATCAGCAAGCTGGATTTTATGGTTTGAGATTTTTATTAACTTAATATAATCAGGTTAACTACCCCCTTTCCCAAGCACAGGGATAGGAGTCAAAAACAGTTTGGTCAGCCATGATTAATATGCTGAATAAAGTTATGTGATAGTCTGAAAAAGAAATCAGGGATTTTCCTGTGTTATTAAGGTCACTGAAGCTACTGGTCTTGGAAAAACATCTAGTTGTCTATGTCAGAGGGCTTCTCTGGTCTCCATATCCTTTTATAAAACTTTATACTTAAAATAAATTATAAATAAAGCACAATAAAATATATTCTGCTTAAATTTTACTTTTCCTCTTCCAAAATGCTTTGCTCATTAGGCAACCATGACTGAATAATGTAAAATTAAGGATAGGAAAAAATGTATTTCTTCAATCACAATACAATGATATTTCTAGAAAATTTTTATAAAATGCAACATGAGTAAGGTTTTTAAAAAATGGTTCTGTTTTACTAGGGGGGAGTAAGTTATTCTAAATGTAATTTGCAGGTGTCTAGGATATTTTTTACTTAATTCTGTGAATCAGAGTCCATTGTTTACCATCTTATAATGTTGCTACCATTATAAACTAGAAGATGTATCTATACATATACAGGCACACAGCTGATAGATAACAGATTACCCTTGTAAATTAGACAACTGATTAATGAACAGTTTTTACTGCCATTAAACTTGAAATTCATCAGAAGTTCCAATTGTTTTAACATTGCCAGGATATTTCTCAAATACCGCTCAATAACATATCCCTTCCAAAAGAAGAAAACTACATTATCAAAGTGCCATTATCATATTATATATTCAGAGTTAAGTAACTTCAGCAATAGTGAAAATCAGGATAGTTTCAAAATTTGGTTCTCAGTGCACTTTTGGTTCAGGTGGGGTCTAATAAAGTTTTAATATTTAATATTAAAATATTTAATACTTTAAATTTTCTCTTTGACTTCCAAGAACAATGTACAAACAACATTTATGATTTCCACATTTTTAATTTGCATTATTGATGAACTCTGATCTTAATAGTTTCTCTAGAATTCAGTGTGCTTCTGGATATAGTAGATATGGAGGAATATAAACTTAATAAGGCACTGTGGTATATACAACAAAATAAGTCATTGCCCTAGTTTTTCATCCAGGTGTTTTCATTCCTAATTGTATAACTAGTCTAGATTACACAGTCTTCTAATTGTGTAATTGTGATAACTTTCCTTGTTCTCAGATTTTCATTTTCATCTGTCAAATGATTCAGGTAATAATACATGGAAAGTGTTTCATAATAAACCATAAAGGATAAAACTAATAAGAACAGAATGTGGTGGGCAAGAAGGAAGAAGCAGATGGGGTACATGATCACACCACACTAAACTAAAATGTTGCCTAACAACCTAAAATTGCTAAAAGAAATCTCAAAGTTGAGGCCAATAACAAATCACAGTTTATGTTTAAAATAAAACACAACAGTAATTTTAAATTGTGTTACTTTTGAAAATAAATGTTAAATATTATGATAATGTGTGTTTAATCTTTCTGATAAATGTTAACAAGCACAGTGTCCAACATATAGTTGGCACTCAATAAATATGTTGAATAGTTATATATTGAAAAGTAAAACTCATTTGTTTAGTTTCATTGCATTAAAGTTGTTGAGCTTGATTAAGATGTTAAAGATCATTTAGACCAAGTCTTTCATTTTAATAGAAAAAGAAACAGAGGCCTAATATATTAGGAAGCTCTTCTAATATCACAGCTCAGGCAATGTGACTTCTTAATGCCTCCCACTAAAACACATAGTAGATATTTCACAAAGGCCAATTTTCTAAACTGAATCCTACCTGTTTATGCACTTGGCTGTTACAACATTTATGGAAAATTTTCCTCAGTAATTTTTCCAATAGCCAATAACTGGAATACACAGAAGATAATTCAATCTTTTCTTAATTACTTATGTTTATAATGAAGACAAAAGACCATTGCCCTAAGGTAGCGGTCCTCACTGTCAGGGAGAATTTTGCATTCCTACATGATGGATATTTGGTGAAATTTTTTGGTTGTTACAATTAGGGGCAGGGTATTTGTTGCTACTTGCTTCTGCTAAGAAGATGCCAGAATGGCTACTACATGTCCTACAATGCCTAGGATAGTCCTTTTCTCAAGAAAGGTTGATCTAGACCATAATGTGAGTAGTGACAAGGAGGAAACCCTGCCCTGTATTTTAATAAGGTGATTTACCTAGAGACTATTGACGTGGAAAGGGTTGTTTTTACTTACACTCAATTCTCCTCAGCCTTCTGAGTGTTGACTTTAGTTCATTTAATATCTTAAACTTTGTTCATCTATACACCTTAAATTTATAAACCTCTACCTTTCTGCATCTATATAATACTGCTATTGCATATACCTTTAATTACTAATAATTAGAATTATGATTAGAATAAAAATAGCCTTATTTTTAGAACGTTGATATATATGTTATAATTAATTATTAATTTTGATTCAACTTTGCATATTTTAATCTGAGGAATCTGTTGCCTAATTGTCTCATGGGTGATATCTTATTCTATAAATAAAACAGGGTTATGAATTACGCAAACTATTTTGAAAATGTATTTATTTATGCTGCTAACAATTGTCAAGCAAAACCCTAAAGTGCAAGTTGTAATTTTTTTAAAATTTCATTCCTTCCATTAATTCATGAATTCTCTATTACTTAGCCTAACCAACAAAGACAATGCTTATCTAAGATGTCCGAAACTGAGCAAAGTCTAGAATTTGCAGTGTTGTTAATCCAATAGCAGAAATATTTACTGAAAATGTACTTAAGCTCAAGGTGCTTGGAAAACAAAGATGAAAAGACATTAAAGTACCAATAATTTTTGAGTAGACATATGAGAATAATACATTCTGCTTAAGGAAACAAAAAGATTTCAAAGCCCAGCTTCTTTATGAAGGATGAATAGAATTTCAACAACAGAGGGAAATAATGTAAACAAAGCAGGGACAGAGTAGAAAAGTACATATTCAGGGATGGTGAGTAATCAGTGCTGTTGGTGTTCAGCCTTCCAGAGGGCATAGCTATAGGGAAGTCAAAGCCATAAAGGGAACTTGAACCTGCATATATAAAATACTTGTTGCCATGTTGGAGTTAGCCATAAAGGGAACCTGAACCTGCATATATAAGATCCTCGTTGCCATATTCCCATGTAGGTAATAGGAAGACAGGCCTTTAGTATTCTACCTGGAAAGTGACCTAGTTCAATTTATATTTTAGAAAGATGTCTCTGCAGGGGTATGAAAAATTAAATGGAAAAGAGCAGAATAAGGAATAGCAGTTAGAAGGCTATGAATGCAATGTTTCAACAGAAAACGAATGAGCTATTGAACTGAGAAAATGGCAGAAGAGATTGAGAAGAGTGGATGGATTTGATTGTTATTTGGGCTATAGAATAACAAAACATGAAAAATAATTGAAGTTGAAAATGAGAGGGTATAGAAGATTTTCCATTATTGTTTCTGGTTTGGTGACTTGGACTGAAAGCAATACCACTTCCCAAGACTGAAGAAGAGGACAAAGAGAAAGCTTAGGAAAAATTCATTGTTAACTGTATAGTATATACTATCATGCTAAATACCTAAGAAACATGTAGCATAAAGAATACGTAATATATTCAAGTGTAAATTATAAAAATGTTGGTTAAAGTAGGAAATCTGACTTCTTAAATCATGAGCTCCCCAAAAGGAACTTTACTTGTCAATATTATTTCTATTAATAAAAGAGAATCAATTGGGAATCTTTAAACTTCATTTCGTAAGTGTCATGCCCCGGGTGAGTAAAGTCAGAGAATGTACAGGAAAGCAATGCTTGAAAGAGAAGCTTGGCTGAACAGAAGGAAGATAATGCTTGATTAATACACTAAAACTATTTGAGGTTGTAAATAAATTCAGCAGCTGGCTTTGCGGACTCATAAATACCTTAGAGAGTCAGATGAAAGCTATAGGCTAATCCCTTATAAATATGCAGATTTACATATACATAATAGCATACATAAGATTTCAAAATGGTCAGCCATGGACTTCCTTGCATTGCATGGACCTCAGCTTAAGAATCCTTGGTTTAGAGCTGGGCAAGTTTAGTTATAGAAAGATACTACTTTAAAATTGCACCTAGAGATTTATAGTTTATCTCTTTAGCACTAAGAGGGAGTGTTCTTCCTTTTAAATGAACTTGTGATCAGGGTTGTACAACTCAGCAGTATTGACATTTGAGCTGGATAATTCTTTGTTAGCGGTAGAAGAGCCTATGTAGAACAGTAGGTAGCATCTGTGGTCTCTACCTGATACAGAGACCCGCTAATGTCTGTCCATATTGTCACAGTCTCTAGAGAAGGGCATGGCGAGGGCTCTAGCACTCCTGTACATTCCTGAATAATATTCCTGAGAGCTAATAAAAGATGCATTTCTCCTTTTTGCCTATGTACTCCCTGTAAGTAGCTTCAGGGAATCCTTATTTGTCTGTAGTCTATGCCCAAACAACTGAAAGATGCAAATCTCCATTCACTCTCTTTTTCTGAGTGGTTATAAGTTTGAATAACATAGTATCGATATAATCGTAAGCCTTGTATAACTTTTGTATCAATATAATCATAAGTTTTGTGGTTTGTATAACTTTTGCATAATGCATGATGCCTTAGGCCTTGCAAACTCCTTTTACTCTATGGCAAACTTGATTAATGTTTTTGCCAGGCCTTACGGATAAAAGCTATGAGATACCTCTGATACCTGCCACCAGGAAGTCTGGACCAAAAAATGTCACTATCGATAAATGCAGCTGAAACTCAAGTTGTATACAATGCTCTGCTGGTCACGTGGCTAATGTATAGGTACTAACAACTCTGAACTTTTAAAAGTGAACTGTAAGCCGGGCTCGGTGGCTCAGCCTGTAATCCCG
>CAUYQG010270294.1:0-23648 GCA_963574415.1 Tarsius wallacei | reverse complement strand
ACAATAAATCAAAAAATTAGCCGGGTGTGGTAGCGCGCGCCTGTAGTTCCAGCTACTTGGAAGGCTGAGGCGGAAGGATCACCTGAGCCCAGCAGGTCGAGGCTGCGGTGGCCGGGAGCGGCCACTGCACTCCAGTCTGGGCGACAGAGTGAGACTCCAACTCAAAAAAAAAAAAAATTCGTTGGCTGTAAATCCATGAGTTTATTTCTGGGTTCTCTCTTCTGTTCCATCAGTCTATGTGTCTGTTTTTATGCCAGTATCATGCTGTTTTGATTATTGTAGCTTTGTAGCACATTTTGACATCAAGTAGTGTGATACCTGCAGCTAGGTTCTTTTTGCTCAAGATTGCTTTGCTTATTCAGAATCTTTTATGGTTCCATACAAATCTTAGGGATTTTTTTCTGTAAAGAATATCATTGATATTTTAATAGGAATTGCACTGAACATGTAGATTGCTTTGGGTAGTATATGAAACTACTAGAAGGAAACGTGGTAGAAAAGCTCCATTGACATTGGTCTGGGCAATGATTTTTTTGTATGTGACCCCAAAAGCACAGGCAAGTGGGATGGCATCAAATGAAAAAGCTTCTGCACAGTGAAGGAAACAATCAACAGAGTGAAGAGGCAATCTACAAAGTAGGAGAAAATATTTGCAAATTATATATCTGATAATGCTTAACAGTCAAACTATATAAGGAACTCAAACAATTCACTAGCAAGGAAACAGATAACCTGATTTTTGAAATGAACAAAAGACCTGAATAGACATCTCTCAAAAAAAGACATACAAATGGCTAACAGGTATATGGGAAAAAAAAATGCTCAACATCACTAATTGTCAGAGGAATGCAGATCAAAACTATAATGAGCTATCTCCTCCCTCCTGTTAGAATGGTATCCTCAAAGACAGTAAGTGTTAGGATGGGAGCAGAGCGAACCCTTACACACTGTTGGTGAGAATGTAAATTAGTACAAACATTATAAAAAAACAGTCTAGAGATTCCTCAAGATATTAAAAATAGAACTACCATAGGATCCAGCAATCCCACTCCTGAGTGGGTCTATATACAAAGGAAATCAAATCAGTATGTTACAGAGATATCTGCACTCCCATGTTGGTCAAGATACAAAATCAACCTAAGTGTCCATCGATAGGTGAATGGATAAGAAAAATCTAGTCCATACACACAACGGAATACCATTCAGCCATAAAAAGAAAGAAAGCCTGTCACTTGCAACAAGAACAAACGTGGAGGACGTTATTCAGGTGAAATAAGCCAGGCACAGAAAGACAAGCATCGCATGATCCCATTCATGTGCAGAATCTACAAAAGTTGATCTCACAGAAGGAGAGAGTGGAATAATGTTGACCAGAGGCTGAGGTGACTGCTGAGGAGGGGAGGATAGAAGATGGAGAATGTTGGTCAAAGGATGCATAATTACAATTAGACAGGAAAAATAACTTCAAGAAATCTACTGCGCAGCATGGTGACTACAGTTAGTGATGATATATTGTATTCTTAAAAATGCCAAGCGAATGGATGTTATGTTCTCACCACAAAAATGATAACCATGTGAAGTGATGCATTTGTTAATTAGCTAGATTTAACCATTCCACAATGAATATATACTTCAAAACATCGTGCTGTACATGATAAATACATATAATTTTATCTGTCAATTTATAAAAAGAAATAAAACATTGAAATAAAGTTTTTTTTAATGTAAATTGGTTTCTCACTCTTCAGAAATTAGCAGCATGAGCCCTCAGCACAAGACTTCCACATTCATGAAGAGAGCCAAGTCACTTGTTAGGCTCCTCTCTTTAGAAAAATAATCCCTGTTCTTAGTATTTCTCAATGGAAGCACTTTAAAACTTGACCATCATTTTATCTGATCATCTCTATACCATATCCACACCACCTCCAAGCCACATGGGATTTCCCTGAAGCTGGGGAAGGCACAGGGAGTGCTGGGGGATGGAGGGTCCCTGGGCTGGGCCTCGTTCTGGGGCTTCTCTCTTTGCTCTTGGTTTTGGGGAGATGAAAGCTCTTATTTCCTAATCAGCACTGGGAACAGGAGCCGCAGATCAGCGGAATAAGCTCCACTTGCATCAAGCATGTGAAGCCTTGCACATAACAGAGCCTCAGAATTAGGAGCTGCAGTGTCAGAGCATCTCTGGCAACATCCATTTTTTTTAAGTTTTAAAATATTTACTAATTCATTTAGAAACAACAACAATACAACTATTGCATGCTAGCATAAATATTTTTATGATAAACACTTTGTTTTCCAAAACAAAATGTCTACTGAGAAGCAAGGCATTGTTTTATATTTTCTGCAAATCTCTTTAACGTCCTTAAGAGAATACAGTTGGATTCTCCTGTCTCCTTAGCAATATCCATTTCACAGATGAAGAAATTGAGACCCAAATAAGGGAGATGAGTTCCTATAGTTTCCCAGGAAGTTAATGACACAAAAGGAATGAAATCTAGGGCTCTAAACTCAAACAGCACAAATGACTGATGGGTGAATTGATGAACAAATGGGCATATGGCTGGATGGAAGTCAGAGACTCTGAGGATGACTAACTGGCATCTTGCTATAAGAAGCTGAATTAGAACAAGTTCTCCTCCCAAGGCTGAGCTGTCTCATGGTTCCAAAAAGTGTCCTGAGCCCCCACCCAGTCATCTTAAAATTTCCTTCCATGGTTTACAATGGAGAAAGAGAATGAATGGTTGGCTCCAACCCAGTGCCAACTTGAATGGGGAAGAAAGGATTAAAGCCTACATACTTTTTTTCACACCAAGAGTCCCAGGTTTTCTTCAGTTCCTCTCCAGTCCCTGATCACTCAATGAAAAAAGTTGCTACAACTAGACTGGTGTGTCCCAGATGATTGAGAGACACCAGCTGCAAGGGTTTCCATGCCTGGAATGCTCTTTGTTGAATCTTTTAAGGTTCAAGGAAAGATAAACCCAAATTGCCTATGGTTTCACCTGCTCCATCCTGTCCATACTCTCATCCTATGACCCCAGACTACATAGCCAAACCCCACTCCAGGCCTGAGCAGTCAGAGCTGCAAGGCACCCCATAGGGTGTAAGCACTTTCTAAAACAAGTCCACCCCATGACAATCCAAACACTCACCGAGGACCCCTTGTATAATACAAGCACAGAGCACTGAACATGGAGTCAGAAAACCCAGAAGAAGAATCCCGGCTCTGGCAACAGTGTGAATCTTGTGCTGTGTACCTTGGGCGAGTCACTCAAACTTTCTGCACTCACATGTAAAATGAGAATATCTATCTCATAGGTTTATAGGAAGCAGTAAGTGACAAAATCCATCTCAACAGCTAAGCACAGCACCTGGGACATGGTAACTGCTCTGTAAATATCAGCACAAATGACTGCCTTGTTTCTGTTATGATTATTAGCATTTGACTTAGTTTGGGATCCCCTAGAGGCAGTTCTTAAGACAAAGAAGAAGTAGTTTATTTGAAAGGTGATCCTGGAATACTCTGGTTAAGGAAAGGGTAAGTAGTCAATGAAAGGAAAGAAGAGGTGGAGGAAGTGTTCTCCAGCCAGTTTCCACTGCAGGCAACTAATGCTGAATCCCGTGGGGACACTCTGGGATCCAGAGTACACACTCCAGAGTTATCCCACCTGAGGTACTTAACACACCAACTCCTGCCAGTCATGGGGAGAGAGCTGCTTGTAGGGGCAGAGGCTGGAGGTAAGCGCTACTTTCTGGCTTTGGAGAAAAAGATGCAGCTGGAAGTCACCTGGAGCAGATTGCAGTGGTAGGGCCCAAAGGATGTGGGCAGGGCGCACACTAGCATCTGCCGCAGTGTCATCATTAAGGCGGCTTCATTGCCTAATGCTGGGACAATTCACCCAACTTTTCTGAGCCTCAGTTTTCCATCTATAAAATGACTGGAATCATATCTGTCACTCTAGAGTTGACATGAGGATTTCACAAAATAATGTCTGTCAAGGCTCTAGGCATGATGCCTGCCTCAGAGAATTTCCGCTTCCTTTCTCCCTTTCTCTTCTCTTCATCACATCCTTCCCACATAAAGGGAAAAGCTTACTTCCTTGCAGGTCCCACAGAAAATGCATTTCCGAAGGGCATGTTCTGTTTTATGGCATTGTTCTCTGACTGCAGAGCTCTCCTTCCCTATAATATACTCTCCGACATCGATAATGATCTCTCTAGATGTTCATTTCTGCATGAAGAAAGTAAAGGTGTTTTGAGCACTATGATGATGATCTGTGTCCCCAAGGCACATTTCACTTCTGTGACGGCCAAGGTCTCCTATCTCCAAAGCAAATTGGTCAAGATGGGGCTGTTCATAACCTGATTACACCCAGCACTGTCATGTGTATGTTGCTGAGCTGCTGACAGAGACACTGTAAGTTGATCCAGAAAGCAGCCAATCCCTCCCACCCTCCCCCTGCAAAAAGAGACCATCTCGAAAGGCCCCCGCAGGAAGCAGGCCTGCCCGGTGCAACCCACAAGCCCATACAGCAGAACAGACTTGGACCCAGGAGACAAGTGCTTATGTGTGAGCAAGAAGCTACCAGAATACCAACGAGCAGGGAGGTCTCTCTGCCAGGAAACCCCCACAACGGCTATTTGTTTCGTGTCCTGGGAAAACCAAGCACCAACTGAGACCTCACGGAGGCATCCAACAGCCAGAATAAATCTCAAAGAAGTTGACCACAAGGAGACGAACCAGGCTTGGTTACCGACACACAAATAAGTCCAGCTGATTAATAACTACTATGTATTTAGAATTAGCAACAGTCCCAAAGACTGATATCTTGCTGCACCCAAAGAGGTACTCACTGGCCATAACGAAAAACAAAATTAGGTGGTTTCTTTACACAGGCCTATGCTAAGAGTCTCCCACGGCATCACGATTTTTCTTGACAGCTCAGCCACAAGTATCATCATCCACATTTTACTGGTAAAAAGAGCTGAAGGTCAAAGGGCTTATCAATAATTTGATCATGATGGTGATAAAGTCAGACAACAGGTAAGCACATGTTTACCCATGCATGAAGTCTGCCTCACAAGAATACTTTTTTTAAAAAAGATCTACAGTGTTTTCATATGCAGAATTTACTAGAATATAACATGTATTTATTGTGTTTAGAAGCCAGAACAGTGGTTACCTTTGGGTGAAAAGAGGAGTAATGCCCAGGGTATAAGGGACTTTAAGATATTGATCCTGTTCTACTTACTGGCCTTAGTGGTGGTTTCATGAGAGTGTCACTTTGTGACAATTCACCAAGGTAGATGCTTAGTGACTTATGAATTTTCTATGCATAGTGTTATACTGATGGAGGATCAGAAAACATGGCTCCCTGTTTTTTGTAAGTAAAGTTGTATTAGAACAGAGCCATATCCCCATGTTTATGTGCTGTCTATAGTTAATAACCTGATCCTTTGCAGAAAAATTTTTCTGAGTTCTGTGTATGCTGTTCACAGAACTGAACTTGATGTGGGAACATGATATCTATGTTTCTGCTTGTGTTTTTCTTAGACAAACATGTAAATGAGTTTGCAGACTTTAAGAACACATCAAATGGCATGAAGGAGAAAGAGCTTTGTGTTATCTCGACATGTTCATTAAAGAATTTATAAGTTAGTTTATAAAAATGCATACAATCAATGAGAATATAAGTAAGGACATCAGGTAAAGAAATTAAGAGCAAAGGGATAGACAGGTATCAAGAAATCACCCATTTGACATCTTACATGATTACCAAAATTGAGCTGCAACATTGATTCAGAGTTTCCCAGACACCCAAGCAAAACTGGCAACCATGCAACACAAATGTTCCAAGTGTCAGAAGACCAAGCTGAGCCTCAAAACTTCCCCTGACCTAGTCTAGAGAGCCTGTAAGCCTATGCATACAACTGAAAGTTGCCTGCTCTTGATTTTTTTAAAAAACAAAAGCAACTTTTTCCCATTTTTAATGCAAAAGGCAACTCATTTTTTGCTCTGATGGGCAAAAAAAACCCTCAGGAGCCTAACTTTCGCCAACGGCCATGTGGCACTGCCCATTCCCATCTGGGCTGGCTGGCACAGGCCTCAGTGAGCAGAACAGAGGGCCCAGGAGGGTCCTCAGATCGCGGCTGCATCACAATGACCTACTTGGGATTAGAACAACATTTTAGAGTATAACAGTGTTTTATGGGTCATAAATATTGCACAGATGTTCCTTATTTACACAGATTCGGTAGATGATTATTGCAACATTACCATGCTAATATGGTGATTCCTGTTTTCGAAACTGGCGGGCAGGAAGCAGGGAGATGTAATTAAACAAGCATGGTGCACATCTTGGGGAGTTGTTCAATAAAACAAAACAAAAACACATACTGAAACTGCTACCTCTTATCCAACTTTATTCCGCAACTGACACTTGATGGCAAGAGAGTTAAACTTTTCACAAAATATTATTTGCTGAGATGGGAGAACAATAATTAAAAAATAACAATAGTCATAACAGCTAGCATTGACTCTATGCTTCCTATGTGCTTTATACATGTATTAACTCAATCCTCAGAATAAGCTTGAGGTGGATCTTATAATCATACCCCTTTGACAGATGAGGAGACTGAGACAGAGTTAGGCTAAGCGACTTCCCAGGGTCAGAAATTGTTTAGTGGTGGAGCCAGCATCTGACTCCAATGTTCTGCTAGTAACTGCATAACAAGAGACTTAGAACAGTAACAGCTTCCTGTACAAGCAAAAGCTATTCTGTCCTATCCTACCCTGGGTCACTAAAGTACACAACTACCAATGCTTCAGAACATAATACTGCCTCTTTCCAGACAGAGGCTGGAAGGTCTATCTCCATGGGCTGTCACTACAGAGGCAGGAAGGAGTTAAGTTTTCAGAATTTAGTCTGGGGCTATCTGGTTCCCCTCCCCTCCAGTCATATTGGTTCAGCCTCCCGTGGTGCCAATTGCAGCAAAGGGTTTGGCTTTTCAGGATGACCTGCTGAACAGTGGCCTAGCTCAAGCAGCTCTCCCATCCCCTCCCAAACTCACCACTCCATAGCCAAGCATCACTGCCTGCCAACCATCCCTGGCTCCAGCCATGTGAGCTAGCCCCTGAAGTGGTCCCTTACAGCAGTGTCTTATGTCTACTCTTTCTGTAGTGATAGCCAACAAGCCCATCTGTCTCCTCAACCCAGACAGTGACCTCCTTGAGGACAGGAATGGTCATTTGGGTCTGCCCTGCTGGTACAGCCACAGTGGCCGACCCAGAGAGGGAACTCAGCAAACACTGGTAGACCAGAAGAACTGGCCTGGAAAAGAACAGAGTCAGCTGCAGGCTGCCCTGCCAGGAACTGCAGCAATCCTTACAAAGATTTGCCATGAAACAGTCAACGTCCTCTTAGCAGCTCCAAAATAAACATCTGTGAGCTACAATAAGATGGACAGAGTGCTTTCTTATTGAA
This sequence comes from Tarsius wallacei, assembly GCA_963574415.1. Lineage (NCBI taxonomy): Eukaryota > Metazoa > Chordata > Mammalia > Primates > Tarsiidae > Tarsius > Tarsius wallacei. The sequence goes on along the minus strand of CAUYQG010270294.1, from coordinate 16,170 downwards.
ACTCCACTCTACAATACAAACCTTGCTTGGAGGCCAGTCACATTCACCATTGATCCCTAGCATTGATCACATGGAAGTCTCAAGTGGTGTCTGCAATGCAACTATGAGGTGAAGAACAGACTATATGTGGAAGGCTGTGGCTGGTTCTTCCATGTGTTTTGGATGGTTCTATGGCTCCTTCACTGAGACAGTTCCCTCAGGGGAAAAGCCATCCAAGGATTTGCTTTATATACACATCAATCTCATGTGCACATCCTTGTATGTGTAGAAAAAACGAGGGGGAAAGAAGAGGGAGATATAAACACATCCTTCTAAGAATGAGTTGCAAAATGAATGTTTGAAAGTTGGACTATATAGTGCCTCATATGCTATAAGTGTGGAATAAAGGAGGGTGTCTGTGAGGAGTTAAAAAATATACAAAATCAGCCGGGCTCGGTGGCTCAGCCTGTAATCCCGCGCCTTGGGAGGCTGAGGTGAGTGGATTGCCTGAGCCCGTGGATTCGAGACCTGCCTGGGCAGGTGAAACCTCATCTCGACAATAAATCAAAAAAACTAGCCGGGCGTGGTAGCGCGCGCCTGTAGTTCCGGCTACTTGGAAGGCTGAGGCGGAAGGATCGCCGGAGCCCAGCAGGTCAAGGCTGCGGTGGCCGGGAGCGGCCACTGCACTCCAGTCTGGGCAATGAAGTGAGACGCCAACTCAAAAAAAAAAAAAAAAAAAAAAAAAAAAATATAAATATATATATATATATATATACACAAAATCTTAATTTTGGTGTAAATGTTTCATTTCCTTATCCCTTGAGTATCATGCATTATACTCAAGATTATTTGGGATTATTTAAAATATTAAAAAATAAATTACAAACAGTAAACTTAATTCTGAAATGTCTTACCTTAGATTCCAGTTATCTCAGTCTACTGAAAATGACATTTTGTATGAAGGAAAAGATGAGTTTGTTGTGAGGGACAAGGATGTATTGGCACAGATACTGCAAAGGATCAGGCTGGAGATTCAGCCCTGATTTCTATTCATTCACACAGCCGGTCAACATCTATAGAGTGCCCAGTATGTGCCAGGCATTTTCTAGGCAGTGAGCAAGGCATAATTGCTCTTTTTAAGACCTTTGTTCTCCTTACATTCAAGTAGGAGAACAAACAAAAGTGCAAATAAATAAGTAAATACTTTGAGATAATTGATGCTTTAACTGTCAACATACTAAAGCTCATGTGGATATAAAATGAAGGAAAGATATTTGAGCCAAGTTGAAAAGTAAGAGCATCCCAAGTAGAGAGCAAGAGGAAAGCCCCTGAGGTAGACATAGGTTTGGACTATTAAAGAAAAGGAGGCCAAGGTAACCAAAGCAGGAGCCAATAAACCTTTTCTGTAGATGGCCAAATAGTCATGTCTTTGAACTCTGTAGTGCATATAATTTCCTCTGCATCACTGTAGCATGAAAATAGCCATGAATAATACAGAAATGAACGGGCAGGGCTGTGTTCCAATTTAATATTTTCATGGACATTGAAATTCTAATTTAATATAAAATTTAGGTACTAGAAAACACCCCCCTCCTTCTGATTCATTATCTAGCATTTATCGATATAAAAACCATTCTTAGCATGCAGGCCATACAAAAACAGGTGGCAGGCCAGATCTGACCCTTGGGACACATTTGCTGACCTCTAGGCTAAACTCAGTTGGGTAAGTGAATGGTGGAAGAAAGGATGAAAGACATAATCAGGAGCTAGAAGCAATAGTTTGAGTTTGAGGCTTTATTTATTCCAAGAGCAAGTGGAGTGATTTAAAACAGGGGAGAGACAAGGTCTGATTTATGCTTTTAAAAAATTACTTTGGCAGTTTAGTGGTGATTCTGATGGTGTCATCAACTTCCCTGAAAAATGTGTCAATAGGCAGTGGAACGCTATCCTCTTGATTAAGGAGTCTGGAACAAACCAATCCCCCCCCCCATCAAAATCTCTATGGATCTGTAGATTTCTCTCTGTATCTGAATCGCTGAAGAGTTTTATTTTTCTTTAGTGCTGATCCTCCGTCTGTAATTTTACAGATTTCCCCATTTTCCTCCATCACTAAACATGGCCTAGGAGACAAGATGTTTGAGAATTCATTTTCAGCATTTCATGCATGTTCTTTCATTTTATTTCCTTTCACAATTGGAGTCACCTGACCAGTAACCAATTGAAGCTAAATAGTCAACACTTTCTGTCAGGCTCCATCTTTGCCTCAAATGTATTACCATGAGTACCAGCATTTTCACATTTCCATTTTCTACTCATTTTTATAATGTAAGAGAAAACTGGGGGAAAAAATTCAATCACAGCTGTCCAGACAAAGGTAGTAAGAGAGAACAACTGGCCTGGTAGTTGGCAGGCATGAGAGTACAATGGCTTCCACTGGTTTCAAAAAGCCCAAATTCAACACTGAGTGGGGCATAAATGAATAATGAAGAAAAATGCAAGCTCCCTCTCCACCACTCCTGCCCCAATTCTACATTATATGAGAGGATAGTCTTTCAAAGGACTTGGTCCTTTTAGACTTCCCTGTGTTCCCCCAGCAACCCTTTCTGAATCTCAATTTCCAACGACTCTTCTGGAGCCTAGCTTGACCTTTATATCTGCTCATGGACTGTACTTGGCATCCTGACATTCAACTTAGCCCGACAGCCCAATTCCAGCAGAAAGGAAGTGCTGCCATGTTAGTCAACCCTTTATGACTCCTGACAACTTCTGACCTCTTAAAATTCCAAAGGCTCTCCAACTTTGTGAGTTTGGACAGGATTCAAGCTTATTTCTGAGCCTTGCTTCCCTCATCTGTCATAAGAAATAGATAATGACTACTTCTTAGGCTTATAGTGACAGTGAAAGGATGTCATGTATTTCAAACCTTCTGCAAGACACTTAATAAGATAATCAAGGTAAATAAAATCTATCAGAATTTTTCATCTACCTCGTTCAGTCTCTTAGTTAAATTTCAACCCCTCCTATGTTCATAGAAGTAAAGACTTTTTTAGCTAGCCTCTGAAGAATGCAAAAAAGGGGGGTTGGTATGTGGGTCTGTGGCAGGCAGATTCTAAGATGACCCCAATGATCCTCATCTCTCAATACTCACATCCTTATATAATCCTCTCTCCTTGGGCTTGGGCTGGTCTAGTGACTAGCTTCTAACCAACAGAATATGGTAAAGGTGATGGAATGTCATTTCTGTGATTAGGCTACATATAACTGGGACTTCTGCCTTGCTACAGAGGTAGCAAACAGAAGACTGTCTCATTTGCTGGAGAAACAAAGCAAGCCACTATGTTGGAGAAGCCCATGTGGCAAGAAACTGAGGGTAGCTTCTGACCAATAGCTCCCAAGGAGCTAAGGTCTTCTGTCCAGCAGCCTGCAAGAAACCAAATGCTGCCAACAGCTATGTGGGCTTGGAAACAGATCCCTCCATGTGGAGCCTTCAGATGAGATCACAGCCATGGCTAACACTTTAACTGCAATCTTATAAGAGACTTTAAAAGCAAAAATCCCAGACTTCTGACCCACAACTACGAGATGATAAATGTGTGTTAAGTGGCTAACTTTATGGTAATTTGTCACACAGCAACAGTTAACTAATACAGGGTCCAACTTGTCATTTCAATTTAAATCCTCAAGTCATCCTAATCCAGAAGTCACATGCTATCAACTTTCCATACACTTCTGACTGCACTATCGTTAGCTTTCACACACTTAAAAGAATAGATTAGGGGCTGATTTCTTCTAAGAACCACTACATTAAACCAATCTTGATCCCTTTCCTCCAACAAAGGGATGTCAATTGTCACATCCTCCTCTTTGATGCAAGTGACAAAGAGGAAAATCAAACCAAGTCAAAGCCATCTCTGAGTCTAGAAAGAAGGAATAATGACAGCACCCAGCCTGGCCTGACTCACACCTGGCCTGGCCTGCCTCTGCTCCCTGAAGAGTTAGGGTCAAGCAAAAGCAAAGGAGCTAGAGGAAGGGGAGAGGGGCACATCTTGGGGTGACTCAGCCACGCCTATAGACCATGTGCCCTGCCCCGCAACTGTCCTTGGAATGTTCTTCCAGAAACTCTTCCCTCTCCCTTTCACCTGTGCTCACACCTCTTTATGTATTTCTTCCTACTTCCTTGTCCCTCCATGCCTTCACTCATCCTGCTCCTAAGAAAACTTGATTTTGTGATAGCAGAACTTTCCAGACAGCTAAAGTTTCTCCTTTAATTCAATGTACGACTCCAGATACTTCAGTTCGGGGCTCATTAGGTAGAAGCATCATGCTAAACACCACAGCAGGCACTGGAAGAGCTGCGTCTGCAGTCTTTAAAAACGCTCCCCAAACTTCCCTGCCTTCTTTCATGACAGAGTGAGAGCATGGTGTACACTCCTGGTTCAAAATCTAAAAAGCATGTTCTAGTCCTTGCACCAACTCTCAGCTCCTGTGTGGTCCTTGGTTGGACCCCTAATCCGACCCAGCCTCCTTCTAAAAGAGGCAGCACTTGTTAAGATCAAGGATTAAAGTGGAATGATAGGCCTGAAAATACCGTATAAATCATTATAGTAAAGAAGACTTATTGGGATTAGAAAAAACAATTTAGCCTTTTCTTACAATTCAAAGTTACCCGTAAAATGATCAGTTGTTTTAGTGGGAGTCCACGCCTATTTTTTTCCTCCTGACATCATAAGTGCCATGACTGTCACTACATCTTCAGAAAAGTACTAAGATGGGGCCTCCAGGAGGTTTTGGGGGAGAAGAGCATCATCTGCCCACATACCTAGCAGCTGCACCTACTGACTTCACTGAGCCTCCGAAGCTGCTTCTCACCATTTTCCTCCCTCTTCTCTAGCAATCAGGCCGTCACTCCTTTTGTTACCACCACTGCAAGCATGTCACTCTGGAACAGTCTTTGTCCCTCCTTCTAAACCTTCTGAGCTTAGAAACCAAAGAAAAGCTTGTTAGAATTGTATATAAAGTAAGGGCTACCAGCCACTGAAGGAGAATCTAGGGGTGCTCCTCTGGAGAAAAGACAAGAGCTGTGTGTGTGTTGAACATCTCTTTGGTGGCTCGAAGGCTCTTCAGCTTCTTTCTAGGTACAGCCCAGTGCATTAGAAGGCGAGTCTTCTAAATTGCAGCACTCAGAATAAGAAAGGACTTTTGATACAACGTTGATATATAGTTACCACTATTTAAATTCCTATTAAGGATGATCATCATTTTCACACTATTTATTCACCATTTTATACATGTTACTTCACATTACGCCCACATCTAATGAGATAGGTACTATTACCCCCACTTCTTAAATAAAGAAATTTAAGCCTCAGAGAGGTTAACTGATTTTCCCCCAAAACATACAGAGAGTAAGCAGGATGATTAAGGATCCCAACCAGTTTAACCTCAGAGCCAGTCCAGATAGATACGAAAATATCTCCAAAGACGGCTGAGAGTTCAAGTTACATTGTGAGTTTTTCCTAATGAAGAGCCATCAAATTGAGATTTATCACATGATTCATGCATGAATTACCAACTCTCCAAAAGGTAATAGCATAACCACCACAGCTACTATCATTTGTCATGAATACTACATGCATCATCTCAAATCCTCACAATCTCCCACCATAATGGTAGAATTATTTCCATTGACAGATGGGGAATCTCTGCTCAGAAAGGAACAGTAATTTGCCCAAGGACACACAACCAGTAAGTGGTAAGAGCTGGGATTTTAATTCAGGTCTCTCTGACTCCAATGCCTATATTCTTTTTTCCAACATATTGAGTGGCTCAAGTTAAAATATATTGAAGAGCAAACTATTATTTTATGATGTAATTAATCTTCACAATTCAGAAGATTCTTTTGAATCTCACACAGCTTTAAAATTGCTGGCCAAGAAATGAACACAGCTGAACTGAACCCAGGTTTGGCCAGTTAATAGTTGTATGACTTTGAGTATGTTGCACAACCTCATAAGGCAGTATTTCTTTATAGTGATGCAACTTCACGAGTCTCTATGGGGATTAACTGGGATAAGGTGAGACATATATGCAGGTGCCAAGGTCCCTGGCACATAGAGGGTGTTTCAAGTATTCTTTTCTTAATTAGGTATTATTTTCTTTTAAAAAGTGAAAATGCTGGTTGAGATTTCTGATTGACAGATTTAAGATAAACCATCTATTATTGCATAAGACAGGACACACAATCTTCAATTCAAGAGTAAAATCACTGAAAGTGATCCCAGAAATTACTGAATCTCCATCTACTCACCAACACTAAGTGATCACTGACTGTGTAGGAATTGTGCTAGGCACCAAGGATCAACAGGGAACAGAACAAAGTTCCAACCCTAGTGGAGCATAAATTCTAGTAGGAAACAGTCAGAAAATAAACAGAAAGATAAATAAAAAGACAATTTCAGAGAGTCAAGTGTTCTGTTTGGAGAAAGCAAAGTTCCCTATAACCTGGTTGAAAGGGAAACTGATATCCACACTAGAGAGGGGACTTGATTGGCCAGAGGCCCTATCCACGACTAATGGTGCAACTTTGCTCTCTAGACCAATAGCTCCCAAATTTTCACATCCACCAGAATTACCTAAAGAGATTGTTAAAACACCCACTGCTGATCCATTGCTGGTCCCACCCCCAGAGTCTTTGATTCAGATCTTGGATGGGGCCTAAACATTAGCATTTTTTAAAAGCTCCCAGGTGATGCTGGAGCTGCTGGTCCAGGGACCACCCTTGGAGAACTACTGCCATTGAGAAGTATGGCCATAGCAGAAAGTAGTGAGGAAGGAAGGGCAGAGGATAAGGACCCCAACCCTTCTCCTCCTGTCATTCAATCTCCTACCAGTGCACTCCATCTGCTAAACGCAATCAGAAACCAGAGGGCAAAAGAGTCTACGTCTTGCAGCCTCCTGGAACTCAGAGAAGTGCAGGGAAGGGTTCCATTAACACAGTTCCCTCCTCCTGCCCTTTCCTAATTACAGGATGTTAATGATTTCCCACTGTTCCTAGTCTTCAGGTACCTCCACATCCATTGTGAGTTCCCTTAACCTCAACCCCTCCATGTGACTAGCCTGAACAGTCCATTCCTTAAAGTCTCTGACACGTTGGAGTTGAATTCTGTTTTCTGTCAGGATCCACAGAGATGTACCACCAGGCCCAGACAGCTCCACCAGTAGTGATAGTTTCAGAAATAGGCAAAAAGCTGTTCTATGTCTCCCTAAAGTAACAGCTATAAGATGCAGGTCGGATATCAAGTAATCCTTTTTTGCTACACAAGTATGAATTATAGATGCAGTTTGCAGGAACCCACACAGCATGAGCAGCAAGATCACGCTGAACGGAGCTCATGAGCCTGAGATGGACATTGGAGTAACCAACTCATCCTGGTTTGTCTGGAACATTCCTAATTTTTCAGTGGACACTGAACACATTCTGGAAAACACCTACAACCTGGAAAAAACAGGATAGCTTCCCACCCTAGCCACACACTCTTGTGTTTCTTGCATTCATGAGGCCTTCACTGAGCTCCCAGCAACAGCATTACCACAAAGAATGGCTAGTGTGTATCAAGCACCTTTCATGAGCCTGGCTTCGTGCTAAGCATTTTATACACATCACTTCATGGATTTCTCATAACTGCCCTACAAGCAAGTTACTACTATTAGCCTCATTTCACAGATGATGAAATTGAGGCTCTGGGGGCTCAAGTTCATACAGATTGTTCAAGGTCATACAGATTATAAATTTGCACAGCATTGACTTGAGCCCACACAGTCTGAGACCAGAGCCTTCACTCTCCAACACTATGCGGTTTCCTTCACAACAAAACAGATGGGTTCACCTGTACCGGATCTGATTCCACAAGGAGGTACTTAACCAAGACTGCCCAAAGGGCATATTAGAGAGCAAGCACTAAACTTGTGGTCACAGAGCAGAAATTGGGAGGGAATCTAAATGTTCTTTAAGGCACACAATGAAAAAAGTCAGAGGGAAGGTGTTTGGTGCCTTTGAAATACCAGAGATAAAATTATGCAGGCCCTTAGATCGCAGAATCACAGATTCTTACAGCAATATCTGTGTCATGCACCACCTGATGCCTCCTACAAATTCATAGGCAGCCACATCTGATGGCTTGAGTGTCAACCTCCTCTTTATAACACTGAAATAATAATCGCCTGTCTTAAATCCACAAGGTAACTATCCTGTGGAGTAAATGAACTCAATTAACTGCATCCAGCCAAAAAGTGTTTTTCTAAAATGCTGTGCTTTCTGGAGCCCCAGAGGTCCAAAAGCCACAGTGTGGGATGTACTCTGGGGTTCTGTAGATAGCACCTTCAGCACTGGGACCCCAATGTGGAATCAGGGGCAGCCATGTCTCAGGGCACGACCTCTGTTCCAGAATGGGTGAGGGTTTTCCCCTCAGAATTACCCTCTTGTAAGACTGGGATGGCTGAGACTCATTTGTGGGGGAGATGGGCCTTCTTTCTTAGAAAGACAGCCCCTTTCTCCTATACTTCTTATTCCTCTAACACTCAATATTGTGTGGTGGTTAAGAACCTGGACTATAAAATGAAATGACCACAGTGTGATAGTGGCCAAGCCCTTGAACCACCATAAAACCTATTATTTTATCTGATATACGGGATTACCATGTCTGCCTCGTGGGATCACTATGAGAATTAAATGAAGTCTTAAAATTCCCCCAAAGAAATTCTTATTGAAAGAAGTTCTGAAGAAAAGCTTTCCACCCAGAAATTTCAACTGAGACCTAATTTTTCCCATATGTATGAATTTAGCACAGCATGTGACACAATGTAAACTAGAGTAAGAGTATAAAGTAATGGTTAAGAACACAGATTCCAGCCTCAAATTAGGTTCAAGTCTTGGCTCTACCACTCACGGCCAGCTGTGTGACGTTGGGCTGTGTGATGTTGCTTATTTTGATGATAACTGTACCCACATAACACTGTTATGAAAACTCGATGAGTGACAATTAGTAAAACCCTTGAAAAGTATCTGACTCATTATAAGTATTTAAAAGGTGTCATTGTGCCTACTTGGTGATTTCCTGCTCGGTAATCATTTCCTTTCCTGTATTTATTCCCCTGATGTTCAGTTTGGATCCTTCATGCTCTGCAGACACACCCTGATGCGCCTGTGATCTGTATAACTTTTGAATCTGGTCCCTGTTAATATCCCCAATCATTCATCATTTCACCAAATGATTTGTCATCTCCCTGTATTTTCTGCTTTCCATTCTAACATGAGCCAAATGCTCTTCTCCTCTGTAGCCTCTTTTGGGTTCAGAAAACTTCATCTCAGGAGAGTGAAATTCCTGTATTCATATTATAATCTGACATATTATAATCTGTTCTAATGGCATCACAGTTTGAAATGAACACTCCAGGAAATAGATTGCTTCATCTCTTAGACCTGGGTATTTCACAGCTCATTCCTTTTGAACAAACAGTGAATGATGTCAAACAACAAAACCAATCACTTGGTAAAAGATGGATTTTTAATATATTTAACCTTTATCGAAGATCTCAAGTGATTTGAGTTTCAGAAAAACAATAAAGTCAGAGACACAGAACTCTAGCCCTTAAGAAACATAGAAATCATCTAACCATTTCACACATGGGAAAAATGTGCCCAGGTTCACAGCATCTCTACACATTGAAAAGATTATGCAACAATATTATTTTGTGCCAAATATGCCTTTCTTAGGTCTCAAGTGAACCCAGGGCTAAAGGCTATCCCACGGAAGAATCTCTGCTATTTCTCTGTGAGGCAAGACAGTCTCTGCCATGGAGGTCCCAGGAGAGAGAAAGAGGTATGGAAAGAATTGATGCCAAGTAAGGCCCTCTCCATCGAGGCCCCAAGTATTCCTGCTCAAATGTCTCCCTGTGTCTGTGACATAGTTCTCTACTTCCCTTCTTCTAACCAGATGCAGGGCTGTCAGGATTTAAATAAGGTCTTCAATATAGAAAATAAAATCTAAATTTATTTTGGAAAGGATGATTGAAGAAAACAATACAGATGCTTAAAATCCCATCATACATACTTAACAAACAAATCTTAAACCCCAAGGGTATCTTTTTTTAAGAGACAGAGTCTTGCTCTGTTGCCCAGGCTGGAATGCAATGGCATGGTCACTGAAGCCTCAAACTCCTGGGCTCAAGTGATCCTCCCACCTCAGCCTCCTGATTAGCTAAGGCCACATGTCTGCATTACTAAGCTCGGCTAATTTTTTTTATTCTTCTGTAGAAATAGGGTCTTGTTCTGTCGCCCAGGATAGAGTGTAGTGACATCACAATAGTTCACTGCAGCCTCAATGGAGATCACTTTTCAAGGAAATAATTTAAATGCAGAAATATTACAAAGAGACATGCAATTAACAATTATATTCTTCTCCACCAAGAATTATCAACTAATTTTAACAAATTTTTTAGAAATATGTTCCCCTTTTCAAAAGAAATAGAACATTACAGATAAGGCCAAAATGCCATTAAGCCACTGTCTCAGTTCCATTTCTCTCACATCTTTTCAAGAGTGAAGCCTTCCTTTCTGCTTTTTATAATAACATAAACATACATAGTTTAATCATTAATATGTATTTGATTGTTACATCCATTAAATTGATTCTGTTTTCTTCCTACAGAAGAAAACTTTGTGGCCTGCAGAGACTGTGTTTGGTCCATGAACCAGAAAAGCCAGGTATTTGCAAATAATTCCTAAATGCATGCTCAGATTATTGGTATAAGACCATCTAAAATGCTAATATAAAAGAGAAGTGACCTAGCACAAATAGGGATTCTTCTATGTCCAAGTAAAATTCTGCCAGTGTCGAAGATATCACTAGCAACTATGTACCTCATAGTAAACAAGAGGCCTGAAAAGGCCAGGCCAAAACATACTCTATCTGTTTCAGCCCTGTGTGACTCCACTCCCTTAATCCCTTCATATCCTGTATCTTTGGCTCTATGAATCAAAAACTCATAGAAGTTTGGGAACACATACAAGGTCTCTGCCAGATAAGGTCTATAATCCATCTGCAACTATGCCGTTGGTGTCAGAAGTGGAATGGGCATGAAGAGCCCACCACAATGGCGAGATTTTGGACAGGGATCAGAATGCCAAAGTAGAAAACAATGAGTAAAAAATGCCTAAAACATGAGCATTTTTGTGGGAGGAGCTGAGTCTAGTAGAATCCATCTACTGTTCCTCTTCCCTCAACCATCTGGACCTGACATACAATAAAAGATGAGTCTCAACTATTCCAGTCTTACAAGAGGGTAATTCTGAGGGAGAAGTCTCACCTACCTTGGAACAGAGATTGAGTCCTGATTCCATGCTGGGGGCTCTGCCACTGAAGGTGTACCATCTACAGAACCAAAGGCAATGAGATCAAGGCAAACTTTCCAGAACCTTCTATGTGAGTCAAAACAATGGCGAGGATTTAGGATCTCCAAAAGAGTTGAAATTCCAAAAGAAGGAAATGGCTGATGTTTGAGCCAAAACTCTGTGGGTCACAAAAGGATGTTCTCAAATTAAACATCCAGAAAGGTAACCTGGGATAGGCAGGTATCAAAGGCCTCTAGAGCTCCAGGCAAAACAGTAAACTGTCCAGGGACAAATGATAGCTGCTGAGGTTTTGGAGATGAGAGGAAATGGGAATGGCACTGAGAAATGTTTCAACGCTCATAAAACCAATACTCTGGTAGAAGCAATAGCAATATGGAAACTATACACAAGGAAATGTAAATATATGTTAAATGTTTTGTATGTAAGAGAATCAAGATAAGAAATTTGACTTCATCAACTTTCACCGAAAAAGTGACCAATAACTAGTCTGGTCTCAAGTTACAGTTTTAAACTAAGACATTCTGTTTAAAATATGTGTATACTTTTAACAAGCAGCAGTGATCTTAGAACCCTGGGATTGGCACAAATTAACTTCTTTCCTCTACCAAAAATGGTATTCAGAGGGGCAAGTCCCAGAAATCCTTTTCTTCTTGGAACAGGCACCCTCTGAGTAAAAAATTTAAAAGACTTACCTGAGATGACAAATTTGCATTGATACATATACCCCCAAAAAGTTTGGGGTATGATATTGAAACAACAGGGCTGTGGTACCTGGATTCAGTTGAGGTGCTTGCATATTTAAGGTGAGCATCTTAAGAGTTGAAAATGGAAAGCTTCCTCTTTTCCAGTAGGTTACACAGTTCCTCAGTAAACCTAATTAAAATGGCCTCAAGACTGCAACTAAAGTGTTAGAGAGCTGGCCTTCGCTTTGTTCCAGACAATTTTGTTTAGGGGAAGATAACCATCCTGAACTGAAGCCAGCTGAGATACAGAGAGGAAGCTGGCAATGTGCCTGGCTTCTTTAAGGATAGCAGCTTTGGGAAAATAACTGATCATTTTGTCCTGTCCCATCTCACCCCTGATTTGAGACAGTTTAGAATCTTGCCTCAAAATCGTGATTTCTGAGCTGGAAATCACATCTCCCATTCCATATACACACTTCCTACAACAAAAGGTGAAGATATGATGCAAAAGGTGAAGAGATGGTAAGTGGACAATACTAGACAGAGGAAGCACTCCCTGAATACAATAAAACTGTAACAGTTAAAACATCCAGAGTTCTGGGTCTGAAAATAGGAGGAAGGACTTAACATGGAAACGGTTTTGAACTCAAAGCTGGGGCAGCAGAGCAGAACAAGGTGCTTAACTCAGGCCTGTTAGGTACAGCTCTGCAGGTTCCATACAACCAGATGCCCATAGGAACATGGTGGCCCCACCTCCCTCACACCAGGAGGAGTGTCTGACACTCAACCTGGCAAAGCCAGACAAAGTAGCACTGAAGGAGACAATTACAAAGAAACTGCTCAAAGCCCAAGCCCCTAAAAGGGGAGGCCAGGCAAACAATTTCCAAAGGCAGATGAAGGACAAACTCAAGGTATCTTGAAGTACATGCTCCTTCTCAGTCACCCTGAAGAAGGGATTCAAATGGGCCTGGGGTTAGGAATATCACAGATGGGTGACTCTCTTGCCTAAATGAAGATACTGCCTAGGAAAGAGCAATGGAGATCTTTGGAATCATCACCACTCTTCAAGCAAAGAGTTAATCTGTGGAAACAAGCAAATTTCTGGAGCATGTCCCCTCAAGGAAGTCCAATGTCTGATCAGTCCATTTGAATTTTGACAAAACATCCTCCACTGGAGAATCTCAGGGGTCCCAAAGACAGTTACCCTGAAAAAATATTGTGACTGAGTTTCTTCTGTGATGACTGTACTACTGTCACAACAATCAAAACTAAGAGTTCAGGCATGACATGTTTCTATCCATATAATTACTTGTATATTACATTAAACCTTTTAATAACTTATTATATTCACTATGTTCGTTTTATGTCGCATTTTTAAGAAAATTATCTGGAAATGGTTTAGAATGGTCTAAGAAAAGCACTAATTTTAAAAACTGAAATACCTAAATGTAATAAAAATATTTAATTTTAGCTAAATTATATTATAGGCTTAATCTATTGGTGCTGGTTTATAAATTGATTCTTGTAACCCTAGATACTAATGTGAAAATTTTAGTCTTATAAAAACACAATAGTACTTCAACTTTTAGGGTAAAGGTTAAAAAGTTGTCTGATGAATTTTCATATTAATTCACTTTTACTTTATGAACTAATTAACTTTTTTAAAATGTAGACTAAGTCACTTCTGATACAATAAATCTCTCTATTCAATAAAGGCCTTTAAAAGAATGAAAGTCTGTCACCAGACTGACATTAGTGTACCCAAAATAAAAAGAATTAATAGACTTGAACACACTTTGAAGGCTATATTTGTATTTTTCTTCAAGAAACAAGGTTTCCTATACCTGTCTATTATCTCAGTGTCCTGTGTTAGCAGCTCCTAAAACTGCTCCCAAGGGTCCCCACTTCCTGGTATTCATGCCTGTGATGGTTAATTTTATGTGTCAACTTGACTGGGGTAAAGGATGCCAGGGAGCTGACAAGATTATTTCTGAGTATGTCTGTGAGGGTTTCTGGAAGAGGTCAGCATTTAGACTGGTGACTGAGTGAAGCAGATGGCCCTCCCCAATGTGAATGGGCATGATCCAAACCACCGAGGGCCTGAATGGAATAGAAATGTGGGGAGAGGGGAAACTGAATGGCTCTGCTTGAGCTGGGACATCCATCATCTCCTACCGTTGGACATTAATGCTCCTGGTTCTCGGACTTTCACACTCGGGCAAAGACTTACACCATCAGCCCCTAAATTCTCAGGTCTTTAGACTTATACCATCAACTTTTCTGGTTTTACAGCTTGCAGGCTGGGGCACTTCTCAGCATCCATAATTGCATGAGCCAATTCCTGAACTAACTCTTCTCATATGTCTGTCTATCCTGTTATATAGCCTAACAGATATCCTATTGGTTTCTCTGCAGAAACCTGACTAAAACTCCTTTGTGTGATTCCCTCCCTTTGAGCGTGGACTAGACTTTGTGCCTTGCTTCTGACAAACAGAACATGGCAAAGGCAAACGGGATGTCACTTCCCAAATTAGGTTACAAAAGACCAAGACTGTGACTTTCCGGCCCTCTCACTTGCTCACTCTTGTGGAGCCAGCTGCTATGTTCTGAGCTGCCCAATGGAGGGAACCCATGTGGCAAGGGTGGGCACTAGCCAACAGCTCGTGAGGGATGGAGGCCCTCAAGTCAAGAGCCCATGAGTCCTGACAACAGCCACAAGAGTAAACTTAGAGGCAGATTTTTCCCCATTCAAGCTGAGTGGACTACAGCTCATGGGAGACCTGGAATCACAGGGCCCAGCTAAGCCACACCAGACTCCTAACCAAAAGAAACGGTGAGATAATAAAGCTTTAAGTTTGAGGAAGTAACTTGTTCCACAGCAAAAGATTATAGTGACACTGGTATTTTCTTTCCAAAAAGTTGGCACCCAAAAAACATGAACAGATGAGACCTGACACTGAACCCATGTGCTTAGTGACCAATTTCAAGATGCTTAGGAGAAAAAGACATGGGGACATCAACTTCTAGGCAATACTTAAATACTTTAAACATACAGTGTGACAATGTAACCAAATTATTTCTAATTAAGTTAATAAGTTCTCATACTCAAACAAATTTTACGAAACCAAGAGACAAGTGTCCTTAAGTGCATGCTGTCTAAAACATCTTTCCTTTCTATCCCTAACATCACCAGCAGTCCCTGTTTTACCATGTTCTATGCCAGTGTTCAAACAAAACACCACAATGTGCACTCAGATTCAATGTTTCCACAAAAAGGGACCAAGGCTCTTTGAACAATAACTGACTATATATTTGGGACAGAAAACCTAGAAGTGAGCCTGAAGAGCTTTGATGTCACAGAAAAATAAGGACTCTCTCAAATATATCTGGAGGTGGTTTTAAAAAAAAAAGGACCTGGTTGGAGGAAATTTCCGATGACCAAACTGATCATCTGAGCAGGAAAAAAATTATAATTATAGTCAAGACCATCCAAGGCCACTTGTTCCTGATGAAGATCCAACATTAAGCACTCTTTCAAAAAGTCCTGCTTGCTGATGTGAATTCATTAATTCATGTTCCATTGCAAAGAGACAAATACATGATCCCTAAAGAATGAATACATAAACACTTACCATGTGTTGGGGGGACCAAGAAAAACAGGTGTGTGATCTCATGACTGGTAGCAGAAACACTAGGAAATAAAGCAAAGTTGGGGGCAGTCTGAGAAGAAAAGGCTTTTAGGGTCCCAGGAAGTGAGAACATGGGGCATTACTTTGGGACACATGGACAACAGCATGGTATTCTTCCAGGGATGAGGACAGGCTTCATGAGATTTGTAAACATGTTTTTTTTTTTTTGAGTTGGAGTCTCACTCTGTCGCCCAGACTGGAGTACAGTGGCCTCTCCTGGCCACCGCAGCCTCAACCTGCTGGGCTCCAGCGATCCTTCCACCTCAGCCTTCCAAGTAGCTGGAACTACAGGCGCACGCTACCACACCTGGCTGATTTCTGATTTATTGTAGAGATGAGGTCTCGCCAAGTTGCCCAGGCGGGTCTCGAACCCACGGGCTCAGGCAATCCACTCACCTCAGCCTCCCAA
>CAUYQG010270288.1:0-10537 GCA_963574415.1 Tarsius wallacei | reverse complement strand
TTGTTGAAGTAAATGTTTATATGTTCAATAAAAGTTTTTGTGCACATTAAAACTATTTTTTTCTGTTGAAAAAATGGTATGTGTTTTTTGTGTGTGTGAAAGCCTGCTTCTTTGACTTTGCAGAAGCTTGTCAGTTTGATGAGGTCCCACTTGTCTGTATTATCTCTTATGGCATGGGCACTTGGGGTTTTGATTAGGAATTGGTTGCCAGTTCCAATAAGGGTGTCTCCTGAATTTTCTAAGTTTCTTTGAGGTTTTATGTTTAGGTCTTTGACCCATTTCGAGTTGATTTTTGTGTATGGTGATAGGTAGGAGTCTTGTTTTAATCTTCTGCATGTGGTTAGCCAGTTTTCCCAGCACCATTTACTGAATAGGTTCTCCTCTCCCCAGTTGTTGGTGGTGGAGGCTTTGTTGAAGATAAGTTGATTGAGAAATTGAGGTTTTGCTTCTGGAATCTCTGTCTTGTTCCATTGGTCTATATGCTTGTTCTCGTACCAACCAGGCTGTTTTAATTATCATAGCTTTGTAATAAAGGTAAACGCTGAGAGCGTGATGCCTCCCACTTTGTTTTGTTTTGTTTTGTTTTGTTTTTTGCTAAGGATTGTTTTGGCTGGTTGTGGTCATTTGTGTTTCCATATGAATTCTTGTATTGTTGTTTCTAGGTCTGAGAAGAGTGCTCCTGGTAATTTAATGGATATTGTGTTAAATCTGTAGATTACCTTGGGTAGGATGGATATCTTAACAATGCTGATTCTTCTGATCCATGAGTATGGAATAATTTTCCATTTGTTTGTGTCTCTTTGGATTTCTTTGAGCAGTGTTTTGTAGTTTTCATTGTAAATGTCTTTGACTTCTCTGGTTAGGAAGATGCCAAGGTATTTCATTTTTTCGTGGCTATTGTGAATGGGATTGTGCTTTTGATTTGGGTTTCTGTTTGTTTGTTGTTGGTGATAGGAATGCGACTGACTTTTGCACATCTATTTTATACCCTGAGACTTTGCCAAATCCTTTATCGGTGAAGGAGTTTTTTGACAGATTCTCTTGGGTTTTCGAGGTGTAGAAACATGTTATTTTAAAATTAAATTTATGGAGAAGATGAGCATTTAGAATATAAATAAGTTATTAATCTGATCTACACTTTTGGATCCAAGGTTCTTAATGGCCAAGGAAAAAAATGGCAATATCTTCAATTTCATTTTGCCTTGTCCTTGGGAGGGGAGGATTCCAATTACTCTGGGATATCAACATTTTACCAGTATTAAGGTATTGAGGTATAATGTAAAATAAATATTTGGTCATTGTCCCTAATTCCTGGCACTAAGTTCCTAACACCCTTGGAGTTTCCTGAATGATGAGTATATTTTGTATGCCAATAAGATGACTGTTGGCTAGGGTTCCCTAGATAGCTTCAGGATAGGAGCTGAAACCAGAAAGACCAAGGCTTAGAAGTTTGGAATTTTTACCCTATCCCTCTCATTACCCTCTCTTCCCACCTTCGGGGGTGGGAGAGGGACAGGAGATTGAGTTCAATAGCCAACAGCTAATGATTTAATCAATCATGACTACATAATGAAACCTTCATACTAAATTCCTGAATGACAGGGTCCGGGAGCTTCCGAGTTGGCGAGTATATTGATATGTGGGGAAGGTGATATATCTGGAGAAGGTATGAAAGCTCTGTGCCCACTGGCCATATACCTTACCCTTCAATTTGGCTGTTACTGGGTTGTATTCATTATAATAAACTGTTAACAGTAGTAAAGCACTGACCTAACTGGATCTCCATCAATAAGGATAAAATACTGGTCAAAAGGCAACTTATGTAAGCATTAATACTTTGTAATAAGGTCAGGATTCATTTATCAAGAACCAAATTCTTTTTTTTTTTTGTCGTTGGCGTCTCACTCTTGTCACTGAGGCTGGAGTGCAGTGACACGCTCATGGCCATGGCAGCCTCAACCTGCTGGGATTAGGCAATCCTTCCACCTCAGCCTTCCAAGTAGCTAGAACTATAGATGCATGCTGCCACTCCAGGCTAGTTTTTGTGTGTGCTTTATTGTAGAGACGAGGGCTCAGTTAGTTGTCCAGGCTGGTCTCGAGCCCCCAGGCTCAGGCAATCCTCTCGCCTCGGCCTCCCAAAGTGCTGGGATTATAGGCTGAGCCACCATGCCTGGTCAAGAACCAGATTCTTTATGAGTCATATTTAAAGCTTTGATATGCATATTTATGTTACTTCCTCTCATTGTCAATAACTTCCACTAAGTCCTCTCCAGGTGAAGAACAAAGCATGGAGGAAACACTGTTGACGCCCTTTCCCATATTTCTTTGACTTACATGAGTTTACCTGCAGCTGCAAATAAAGGCAATTACCAGCACCTGTTAGCTTCCCAACTCAATCATCTCTTCTTCTTTGGCAGAGGACTTTATCCAACATGAAAGCCTAGGCTGCTACATACAGGCACAACATGGAAGTATGGAAAAATTCATACCATCAGAGACAAACTCAACCAATGATGGGTGGGATGTGTGAATAAATGATCCAGCCTTCCCCTACCTATCCCTCTCTGCTCCAGTCCCAGGGAGGTCGTTCCACATGGCATTTTATAGGTTCCTTAACAAGATTATGCTCCAGTTTCCCAAAGTGGTAACTTGCTCATAAACCCCTGTTATAGATCTGAATTGGGGTCCACTTGCCTGACGCAGTAAGGCCAAACATTCACACAGGGGTTTTTACAGTGGTAGAAAAAGGAGTATTTATTTTCAGGGTACCAAGCAAGATGAATCGAGGCAGTTTATGCTTAAGACCCAAGCTCCCCAATGGCTTGCAGTAAGAGTTTTTTTAAAAGTAGAGGTAACTCCTGCTTGGGCAACAGAGTGAGATCATGACTCAAAAATAAAATAAAATAAAGTTTAATAGAATAAAGTAAAGTAAAATAAAATAATATAATATAAAATAAAATAATAAAATAAAATAATCAGAAGTAAATTGCAGGAAAGCAGAAGTTACAGTCAAAATCATAAATCAATACATGGAGGTTACACATTGGTTTGACCTAAAAGGTGGAATATCTTGCAGTGGGGGTTTATCAAAGATTTTCTGATGTGCGGTTGGCTCAGGAGACGAAGCTTTGTGTAAAAATTGGGTATCAGCAGAAAACAATGTTTGCTCTGGCTCGTGAATGTGATCTTCAGGCCCTTCATGAAGAAATTTAGAACAAAGAATGGTCGTCAAAGTGCAGTCCTTAGTGCCCACAGATCCATTTGGTGCGAATTCAGGTCAGAGCCTGGGCTTCTGACAGACAATTCAGGGACATATATTAAGATGTTATCTTTATTTTATCCCCAAACTCTAACTTCCTTAACTGTTGTTTTAGGCCACTATTACCTTCTTTCTTGTCAAGTTGCTCATTTATTTCTCAGGGCTAGCTAAGTGCATGGAATTTCCCTGGAAGGGACTCAGGATTTTCCATTATTTCCATGCTTGGAGGGGTCCTTCAGACCCCTGAAGAGGGAGTCTCTGCTTTATCTCACCCCTACTTCGTTAGCTTTCCTTTTTTCTTTTATCACTATCTCACTTCCTCACTTTGCTTCCTATGCTCACCTCTAAATCAAGGATTTATACCCATGTCCTTACTTCAGAGTCTGCTTTTGAGGGGGACCAAAGGAAGGCAAAGCACACTTAAGGCATGTTTTTATTTTCACAATTTTATCTGGAATAAATTAGAATAAAGTCAAATAATGTATGTCAAGTTCGTAGATAAAAACTATGAGCTCTCTAAGGGATGACAAATTCTTTTTTAAGATTTCTTTAAGAGCTCAGGAACCAATATTTGGCATTGCATAGAAAATACAAAAATTGCATTCCTAGTCACCACAGTTATAGCCCATTGTGAAAGATCTGTTTTTTCTGTTAACATTCCTCAAATCCAAATTGAAGACTGAACCCTTTGGAGATCCTTGTATTGAATGAATAAAGAGCCTGTCTTCATTATTTCCTTCTATCAACCTTCCTTCTTAAAGATGTGATAATCCTGCAAAAGCAAAAAGCAAAGTGACTTATTTAAACATGTCTACCAGGTGATCACTGCCTTAGATGTCATTTCAGAAATGGTAGCAGTCCAGAGGGTTTCCTGAGGTCTACACCTAAAATTAGTTCTGAAGAATAAAGAGAAATTTGCTGTCCTGAGTTATGAGATCTTGAAATAGGAGTAAAGTGTGGGACTCCATGGACACTTTCCTGGACTTGAGAGACAGCAGAGAAAGAATGAGTTATTATAAAACTGTGTTTGCTGAGGTAAGGGAGGTTCAGAGACGAAAATCAAATGAAAAGATAATGGCCAACATCTGCAAATGTTTTGTAGTAAATGTGATAAAATTATGAAATCTGCCTGCCACTTGTTCTGCAAATCTCCATTATGCAGAGCCTGACACATGCTTCTAAATGAAAAATTTATCTCTAAGGGTCAGAAATACTTCAGTTCACATAAGCCACGTGGTTTTAAGTTATGACTGATTTGTTTCATCTCCTCACTTGCTTTTCGTTTTGAACATATCTTTCACACAGAAAGCTTTCCAATATGTTCCATTCAACACACAACTTAGGTGTTGATGGTTGAGGACAAAATACCTGTTTCGAAGTAAATGCCAAGTTTGATTAGGATTTATTGCATTTGGTTTCCCAGCTGTTTATTTTTATTTCTGGGAAGGAAAAATTGCATTCAGAAATTATGCAAACCTTATTTTAAGGACCCTTATTTCTTGATGCTAGTCCTTCCCTAAACACCAACTGTCCTGAAACAACTGTGGTTGGGATAATCAAAGCAATACTAAGGGCTTTATTTTATTAGATCTAAAATGTTTTAAAGACTGAAAATTTGGATAGTGTTGCTATATTTAGATCTGATAATGACTCACTGTATTATTGGAAATATAATTTCTTAATTTCTCTGTATCTGTTGTCACAGCCATAAATGTAGACAAAATCTATTTACCTCTTTGATTATGTAAAGTTATCCTTATCGGTCATTGAAAGCATCTGTTAAGTATCAATTTATAAATGGAGTCAAACTTGGCAGAGAGTGGCAGATCATATCTTCCTCTGGAATGTGGTTAATTTCTTTCAATGCACCACTATGATAGACTGAATATGTTTATGATACACAGATAATTAAATAATACAAATTTATCTGAATGAATAAACATAACATTCAGGTGTCTTTATGGTGTGAAAGTAGGGTGTTACTGGATTTATATAGGGATTAGTGGGTAGAAAGTCGAGGTTCCTTTTATGTTTGGATATGGTAATGGGAAAATTTGTTTACTCAGGCAATTAATCCATGAAGCCTTTATTTAGTACATGGGATTTTAAAAGCAGCAATGACACTTGGCAGTGACGTGAGGAGGTAAAATGGCACGTTTAACTGAGGATGGCAATGACCCCTTTACTTCCTTGACTCAATACAGTGGCCAATGGGCGGTAGGTAAACACAGAACAGGGCTTCACAACCAGGAGGGGAAAATTTCTCCAGTGATACTCCTATTTCAAGTATGAAGTGGATAGAATACTGAGGGGAAAGAGAATCCTTTAATTCTGATGCTGTTTTCAACAAATTGGTATGCATTTGGTGAAATACTTAAATCCTTGATAATTCCTGCTGTGCAAATTTGTTTCAAAATGAATGTATGTAACATCATAACATTAAACAACCTATAACAAGAAAACAGTTTGAGAATAGGAAGGAAATAACCACACTGGTGTTTTAATGAAATTAGTCTAAATTGTAGGCAAGAAGAAAAAAATAACTCACTTTACTGTATTTAGGAATTCAAACTCTTTAGGGAAAAGAGTTATTTTAAGAATTATTTTGGCCACATAAAATATGACTTTAAGTCACTATTTATAATAATAAGGTTTTTCTAATAGTTAAGGTTTTCTAATTACAAAATTTCTGTGAAATTCTAGGGACACAATTCTATGTAAAGAAGGCTAATAGCTTACGTGAGAAACAAACTAAGAAGCATTCAATGGAAACATACAAGTTTTAGAAAAGAAGAGGAAGTCATGAAAAATGAAGTTTGCACTACATAAAAAAAGTATCGTATAATTTTGTTTCTATGTCACAAGTAAAGAAAGAACGAAAAGTTTGAAAAGGCAACTGAAACCTCATCTCCAATGTTCCTGTTCTCAGACAACCTGGGCATGGAATAGACTCTTGAGATCAAGACCAAATAGACAGGTAACTAGTCACTGTGTCTTCAAGTCTCTGAATCACTACTCTGAAGCATTGAAAGGATTGGGTACAAATTGCTGGGAAGGATTATTGGTTACTGAAGGTTCCACATCATTCTTTTTTTAAACTCCCTTCTGCCTTTTTTCGCAAACATTTCTATGAGTTTTTTTCCACACGTACAGCCTCATGTATGAGGGGGGGACCCCAAAAAACTGGAATTATTTTTTGGAGGGTGAGCTTCTTGTAATACAGGCTTCCCTTCTAGGTAAGTATTTTAGGAACCCATCAGCACCAGTGTACCAGCTAGTGTTGTTGTGAGAGGCTGTGTTCAGCTTCAGTGAATCTTTGTTTTGGAGATTCTTTCAATGCATTTACCCATTTCATGATGAATGATTTACATGAACAACCTGCCTACACCGCACTGAGTGTTCAGCAGTTTTTGACCAAAAAGGCATGACTCCTGTGCCTTACCCTCCCTATTCACCTGATCTCACCCCAAGTGACATTTTTGTTGTTGTTGTTTCCCCAGATGAAAAAAATCCCTCAGAGAGAAACGTTTTGCTGATGAGGAAGAGGTGAAACAAACAAACAAACAAACAAACAAACAAACAAAAACGGCAGAAGCACTAAAGGTCATCAAAATTAACCAGTTCAAAAACTGTTTTAAGCAGTAGAAAAAGTGTCTCAATAGACACTTTGCATTAAACGGAGACTACTTTGAAGGTGACTGAAGTTTAAACATGTAAGAACAAATATACAATTTTTTATAAATAAAGTTTGGGTTCTTTTTGAGGTCCCCCTTTTGTATTTACCACCACAATCAGAACAGTTCCATCATTCCTCAAATACTACTGCATGCTATTCCTTTATAATCACACCCTGCCCCCCCTTCTGACTTCTAGCAACCAGTAATCTGTTTTGTCTCTCCAGAATGGGAAATAAATAGAATCACATAGTATGTAACCTTTACAGGTTTGCTTCATTCACTTAGCATAATGCCTTTGAGACTCATTGATGTTCCATGTATCAACAGTTTATTCCTTTTCATTGATGAGTAGCATTCCATTACATGGGTATACTACAGTTTATCTGTTCAACCTTTGAAAGATATATGGTTATTTCCAATTTGGAGCAATTAATGATAGAGTTATAATATATATTCATTTGCTGGTTTTTGTATGAACATAAATTTTCATTTCTTTATGGTAAGTGCCAAGGAATAAGATTGTTGGGTTATATGGTAAATGTATGTTTAACTTAATAAGAAAACTGCCAAATTATTTTCCAGAGCAGCTGTACCATTTTGCAATCCCCCTAGCAATGTATGAGAATTCTAGTTGCTTCACAACTCTCCAAGCAATTGATATTGTCAGTATTTTTGTTAGCCATTGTAATAGATGTGTAGTAATATCTTATCATCATTTTAATTTCCATTTCTCTAATAGCTAAATATGTTAAATGTTTTTTCTGGTGCTTATTTGTCAACTTTCATTGAGATGAATTGTAAATTCACATGCAGCTGTAAAAAATAATGTGGAGAGATTCTATGTATACTTTACCCAGTTTCTAACAATTTGCAGAAGTATGCTATATAGTATCACAAGCAGGATATTGACACTGATAACTTGTAACTATATACAATTATTTGTTAATTAAAAATGAAATAAAATGTTATAGTACAGTACAGTATGTAAGTATAGTATAATGTAGTATGTAACCTTTTGGGATTGGCTTTGTTTTTGTCACCCAGGATGGAGTGCAGTGGCGTGATCATGGCTCACAGCAGCCTCTACCTCCCAGACTCAGGCAATCCTTCGCTTGAGCTCCTTGAGTAGCTGGAACTATAGGAATGTGTTGCCATGCTTGACTAATTTTTAACTTTTTGTAGCGATGAGGTCTTACTGTGTTGCCCAGGCTGGTTTTGAACTCCTGGACTCGCCTCCACCTCCCCCAAGTGCTGGGGTTACAGGCATGAGCCACCATGCCCAGCAGTATTGCCTCTTTACACCCTTAGCATGATTTCTCTGAGATTCCTCCAAGTTGTTGCATGTATCAGTAGTTTGAATTTTTAAAAATTGCTGAGTGTTTAACCATTCTCTCCTTAAAGAGCATCCGAGTTTATTCAAATTTCCTATTATTACAAATTAAGCTGCTATGATCATTTATGTACAGGTTTTTGCATGACTATGTTTTCTCAACTTTGGGAAAAATATCCAATAGTAAACTTGCTGGGTCATATGGTAGTTGCATGTTTAGCTGTATAAAAAACTGCCAAATTGTTTTCCAGAGTACCTGTACATTTTACATTCCTGACAGCAATGCAGGTGATTCAGTGTCTACATTCTCCCAAACATTGGTGCTATATCAATTTTTAAATTTATTTCAGTCATTCTGATAGGTGTGTGATGATATCTCATTTTGGTATTATTTTGCATCTTTCTGGCTAATAGTGTTGAACATCTTTTCATGTGCTTATTTGCCATCTGTATATCCTCTTTGGTGAAATGTTTCTTCAGGCCTTTTGCCCATTTTCTAATAGGATTGTTTGTGGTTTTGCTGTTGGGTTTTGGAAGTCCTTTATATTTAACATATGAGCTTTTTGTCAGATATGTGGTTTGTAAATATTTTCTCCCAGTTTGTAGACTGTCTTTTCATCCTCTTTATATGGGCTTTCACAGAGTAAAGTTTTTAGTTTTGATGAGGTGTGATTTATTAGTTTTTTTTTCTTTTATGAATCATGCTTTTGGTGCCAAATCTAAAAAAATTTTGTCTAATATTAGATCCCAAAGATTTTTTTATTTTTTTCTTTAAAAGTTTTATAGTATTATATTTTACATGTAAGTTTATTATCCATTTTAGGTTAATAGTTGCACAAGATGCAAGGTTTGGCCAGTGCCTTGCTATGCTATGATGTGGCCATGTGCCCTTTGAGCTATGACCAGGTCATGTTTCCTGGCTTTGGCTCCCTCCCTTACCTTGGGGAGGTGAATCTCTTCTCTCTCTCTCTTTCTAATTTACTTCCTAAATAAACTACATTTTCTAATATAAAAAAGATATAAGTTTTCATGCAACTAAAATATGTTTTCACTTTTTTTTTGCTTACAGAGGATCAATTGCTCCCACACCATTTCTTTTTATTTTATTTATTTATTTATATTTTAAAGACATGGGGCACAATTCAGGGTTACATATACACATGGTCATTGTGTAGGTAAAGTTTGGGCCTCACTTTGGTCCCAACTTCACCTGCTTTGAGATCAGGTACCCTTATTGATGAGATGTGTGCATCCCTCCCCCACCCCCGGCAGTTTCCCACTACTGCCAATCCCTTTCTTATAGTATTATAATTGTTCAGGGTCCACTCATGAGTGAGAACATGTGGTACTCAGATCTTTGTTTCTGTGATTGATCACTGAATGTTACAGACTAAGTACATCCAAATTGCTGTGAAGTTCATAATTTTGTCTTTCTTTATGGCTGCATAATCTTCCATGGTGTATATGTACCACATTTTTTTTAACCAGTCCACTTTCAGTAGGCAGCACAGTTGGTTCCATGTTTTTGCTATTGTGAATAATGCTGTAATAAACATGTGTGTGCAGGTATTTTTTTCATAGAGTGATTTGAGTTCCTCTAGGTATATTCATTCCCAAAAGGGGGATTTGCAGGACCGTATGGAAGGTTGAATTTTAGATCTTTTAGGAATTGCCAAACTTTTTTCCATAGAGGTTGTATTAGTCTACACTGCCACCAACAGTGTAGAAGTGTTCCCTTTTCACCACATCCTTGCCAGCATCTGTTGTTTTTTGTTATTGATGATGGCCATCTTGACTGGAGTTAGGTGATACCTCAGTGTGGTTTTAATTTGCATTTCTTTGATGATGAGTGAAGCTGAACATTTTTTTCATGTATCTGTTGTCTGCTCGTATGTCTTCTTTTGAGAAGTATCTATTCATATCTTTTGCCCACTTTTTAATAGGGTTGTTTGGTTTTTTCTTTTGGGCACATTTGAGTTCCTTGTAGATCCCAGATATTAGGACTTTGTCAGATATACAGTTGGCAAATGTTTTTTCCCATTCTGTGGGCTGTCTCCCTACTCTCTTAATGGTTTCTTTGGGCTTGCAGAAGTTTTTCAGTTTGATGAGGTCCCACTTGCCTATCTTATCTCTTATGGCATGGACACTTTGTGGTTTTGATCAGGAATTGGTTGCCAGTTCCTATTTCCATAAGGGTGTCTCCTGCGTTTTCTAAGGTTCTTATAGTTTGAGGTTTTACATTTAGGCCTTTGATTCATTTAGAGTTTATTT
>CAUYQG010270285.1:0-17534 GCA_963574415.1 Tarsius wallacei | reverse complement strand
GTGACCACAGTGGGGGTTGGGAAGAACCAGTAAAACTTATGGCATATTCTCTCCACCCTCTAGACTCCAGCATTACTGAGTAATGTCAGGTTTCGGCATCTGATAGAAAGTCAGTGCTTCAGCTGGTTCACGTACAGGGTGTTTCAGGAAACAGCACTATTTACAAACTAAACAATCTGCCATGAGAAGTCAGGTTAGTTCATCTGGAAAGCTTCCATTCCTTCTCCCTTGAGAAGCTCAAGACCAAGATAAAAGCAGATGACACCAACAACTTTAAAGAAAGTGAAACGAACACGGTAGCCTCTCTTACCTGACTTACTGTCCCGATCTTGGATCTCAGCCAGACTGGACTGAGCTGACGGATGTCATGGCCATCAAGACTGATAATTCCTTGTCAGGGGAAAAGGAAGGAGTCACTGAGTGTTATGGGGCTGATGACTAACACCGAAAGGACTCAGTGGAAAAATTCCAGACTCCATTTTTTAAAGAGTAAAAATATCTCAAATCTCCAAGCAAAATCTAAAACCAACATATTTTACAGACTATAAGAACTGAAAGGGACTGTCTTGATTGTCCAAGTCTACTGTCTCCCTACAGTGGTTGGATGACCACCTCACCTAGTTCGCCCAACCAGCTCACGTTCCTGTACCCCAAAGGTTGTGGAAACCTTGCCCAGACTCCCCAGAGTGACTCAGGATTCCATCAATAAGATGCAGAGCCTTGATTCATAAGAGAATTCTATGGGAGGAGGCAGGCCATGAGGTGTCCATTTGCTGGCACAAATATTGGCAGGGGTGGCCCAGCTCTAAAGCTGGCATCCAAGACAGTGGCCGCCTAATTCTGGAGCTTTCTCGCCACGCCTGTGTTACCATATCCCTTGAAGGCCTGGTAATTGGGTGAATATCTGGGAAATGTCCTAGAAGTTCAGCCTAGAATCTTTTGTCAAACCTGCTGGTGGTTTCTTAGCTCTTTTATTACGCCTTAAAATATCCATTTCTGGCTGGGCTTGGTGGCTCAGCCTGTAATCCCAGCACTTTGGAAGGTCGAGATGAGTGGATTGCCTGAGCCCATGGGTTCAAGACCAGCCCGGGCAACTTGGTGAGACCTCATCTCTACAATAACTAAAAAATTAGCTGGGCATGGTAGCGTGCACCTGTAGTTCCAGCTACTTGGAAGGCTGAGGCAGAAGGATCGCTGAAGCCCAGCAGGTCAACACTGGGGTGGCCGTGAGTGTGCCACTGCACTTCAGCCTGGGCGACAGAGTGAGACTCCAATTAAAAAAAAAAAATCCGTTTCTGCATAAACTTAGTTGGAGGGGAATCTGTTACCTGCAACTAAGACTCCAGCTAATACCATGGATGCTAATTAGATGCTAATTCTGTTACCTTTGCTGACAAAATTCATTCTACACATTGACGGTACCCAACAATACTTGGAGATGTTGCCAATGGTGGCAGCATAAGAAGTGCTTCTCAGTTGGTATTGTGGAATATAAATCAGCTGGAACTTTCATGAACTGTAAAAACTTGAGGTTTTTGGCTAAAAAGTAAAGTCTTCTACAGACTACACATGGCAGAAGTTTAAGTGCAGTTTCCTTTCTCCTTGATTTATTTACTGTGATGAAGAAACTAGAGGCTCAATATTTTTACTTGATTTGCACACACTTAACTAGGATTTTTTAAACTCAGAGTTTTACATCAAGTCAACAGTGAATCAAGACAGGAACTCCAGAAGCAAACAGTGTTGTGAAACCCATTTTAATGTAGGTGGTGATTCAGTGGGCCAGGATTCGCAAGTCAAATAATTATCTGACACATAACCAGCTCTCATATTGTTTTGAACAAAAAGCACAACCACAAAACATTCTTTTTCAATTCATGATTTGATTTTTACTAGCAGTTGTTTGCTTGCTAACAAACACTGTCATTTTCTCAATCCAAAATCAGATCAATACACCTACAGAATATCTACTCCAGGCAGGATATAAAGAAGTAAAATAGCTGGGCTCGGTGGCTCAGTCTATAATCCCAGCACTTTGGGAGGTTGAGGCGAGTGGATTATCTAAGCCTGTGGGTTCGAGACCAGCCCGGGCAATTTGGCGAGACCACGCCTCTACAATAAAAAAAAAAATAGCCGGGCGTGGTAGCATACATGTGTAGTTCCGGCTACTCAGAAGGCTGAGGCGGAAGGATCGCCGGAGCCCATGAGCGTGCGTGCCACTGCACTCCAGCCTGGGCGAAGGAGTGAGACTCCAACTCAAAAAAAAAAAAAAAAGAAGTAAAATAATGTGCTCTTCACTCTTAGTGACACTATAATCCAGTTAAAAATAATACAACAGCCTGGACAACATAGTGAGATCTTGTCTTTACAAAAAATAAGAAAATTAGCTGGGCATGGTGGTGTGCACCTGTAGTCTCAGCTACTCGAGAGGCTGAGGTAGAATACCTGAGCCCAAGAAACTGAGGCTGCAGCAAATATAATTACACCACTGCACTCTGGCCAGGGTAACAGAGTAAGACCTGGACTCAAAAAAATAGATAAGTAAAAGTAAATAAAAACAAATAAAAATAACATAAAAACCAGAATGAGAAAACTCAGTTAAGAAAATCTCTCAAGAGGCCAGGCAAGGTGGGCTCACACCTATAATCTCAACACTTTGGGAGGCCAAAGTAGGAGAATGGCTTGAGCCCAGGAATCTGAGATCAGCCTAGGCAACATGGCAAAACCTCGTCTATACAAAAAAGCTGTACAGGTGTGATGGTGTGTGCTACTCGGGAGGACTGAGGTAGGAGTGCCACTGTACTCCTGCCCTATGTGACAGCAAGACCTCAACTCAAAAAGAAAAGAAAGAAAATCTCTCAAGAGAGTGGCAGTGGAACAGTCACCTTCAAACAAACTGCTTTCACCATTAGTCCAGAATGGATCACAGGCAGAAGCAGAGGCTTCTGAAGGAGCGCCACAGGACTCCTGCACCCAGCACACTCATGGGCCCAGAACGCTACTCCTGAGTGCTGCTGTGGGAGCGAAGTCCAGCAGCACACGAGGCCCCTTCTAGGTACTGAGCACAGACTCACTCGCCCTTCCCCCAGCAGCAGGCACACCGGCATGGAAGATGAGGAGGTGGAATTCAGGACGTCACTATGGACTTGGAGAGGCAACACGCAAAATGCACAAAATGCCTGTCAGGCCTCGGTGTGAGCTGTGACCCCTGCCATGGACTCTCATGATGGGAGGTGTCCGCATAGTCTGGTCCTCTCCCAGGAGGGCTCAGGAGAGGCCCCCGTACCCCAGCAAAGCACTTACCAGAAATGGGGTCATACAACCTCAGTAGGAGCGAAACCACTGTCGACTTGCCAGAACCACTTGGGCCAACCAGTGCTGTGACACATCCTGATGGGATGGAAAGGCTGAAATCCTGGAATATGGGCATCTCCGGGCGAGCCGGATAGGCAAAGTGCACGTTCTTAAACTCCAAAGCACCCTGGAAGCTTTTCTCATTTAAGATGACCCCCTCTGAAACATAAGATGGAAAACTAATCAAGTAAAGCCAAAATCGCAGCCGCAGCTGAACTCAGTTCTCCTGTCTATGGATGGAGGGTCCCACCAAACGGGTCCTGGAGTGTGAGCTCTTCATGGACAAGCCAGGAAGCAGGTTCACATCTAGATCTTACCACATGCCAACTCTGGACCTACACATACGTGATTTATTTGAGCCTTACAACCCTGAGAGGTAGAAATTACAATTCCAATTATACTGATGAGAGCACCGAGAACCACAGACAACAGCCTGCCCAAGCTTACAAGCAGCAGAGTTAAGGCTAGTGCTTGGAGCAGTCTGCTTTCAAGTCTAATGGCCTTCTACCTATGCCCCCTCACCCACCCACCATGTACCTCTGTGTAGCCCCGTGTTCCAGAATTTATCTCACCCACCCTAAAGAAACGTTTTGAAAGAATAACGAATAGGGAAGTGCTGCACAACAGCCACAGAACTGGAGGGGACCGAGGGTCACAGCTAGGTGGCCCGGGCCCTACAGCTCCAGGGAAGTTGTGGCTCTAGCCAAGGAGTACTAGTATCCTCCACTCTGCCCCGAAATGCAAAAGAACAGAGGCTTTTCCCTATATGACTGCACCTCCTTAAACAGCTATTTGGGGGATTAGCCAGGGCCCTTCCGGTCACGCCCCAGGTCATTCCGGCTCTCACTCTGCTGGTGTCCTTTCTCACCTTCCTAGGAAGTCCGGCCCTTTCCCTGCTGCACCGTGGGGATCACATCTGGCTGTACTTGTCCCTCACAGGCAGGGCCAGAGCTGGCCTGCCTGCACAAAGCCACCTCTGTTTAACCCCAGCAAAGAACAGTGATCCCATTTCAGACTCACCACTAAAGGGCAGCTTGGGCTCTCTCTCCAGAAGCTCCCAGAGGCGCCCCCCGGCGCCCAGTCCTTTCATCAGCTCGGAGTAGAAAGAGCTCAGGCCTGAGGATGAGAAGCAGAATACACACTGTCCGTCATGCACATCGGGACCAGCCGAGGCGTGTGCTTCCCCCCCCCCCCCCCAGTCAAGGTCTCACAATGGCATGATCACAGCTCATCACAGCCTTGAGCTCCTGGGCTCAGGTGATCCCTCTGACTCCCAAGTAGCTGGAACTGCAAGTGCCCGCCACCACACTTGGCTAATTTTTTTTTTACTTTTGTAGAGATGAGGTCTTGCTATGTTGCCTAGGTTGGTCTCGAACTCCTGGGCTCAAGCAATCCTCCTGCCTCGGCCTCTCAAAGTGCTGGGATTACAGGCATGAGGCACCAGGTATGGCTACCTGTTTCTTTCAAAAATCAATTTTAGACAGCTGCCTGGAAATTGAGATTGAGAACTCTGTCTCATATCCTAGCTTTCCTCTGGCTTCTCCAATTTCATGAACACAGCTTTCATATAGACTAAAGGCTGAAAAAGAACATGGTTAGTACCAAATACCCCAGCAACCTCTTTTTTTTTTTTTTGAGTTGGAGTCTCACTCTGTCGCCCAGACTGGAGTGCAGTGGCTGCTCCCGGCCACTGCAGACTCGACCTGCTGGGCTCCAGTGATCCTTTTGCCTCAGCCTTCCAAGTAGCTGGAACTACAGGCGCGCGCTACCATGCCTGGCTGATATTTGATTTATTGTAGAGATGAGGTCTCATCAAGTTGCCCAGGAAGGTCTCGAACCCGCGGGCTCAGGCAATCCACTCACCTCAGCCTCCCAAATCGCGGGATTACAGGCTGAGCCACCGAGAGCCTGGCTCAGCAACCTCTTTTTAAAGTCAGGTTTGAATCATGATTTAATTAACAACTTAAACTCTAAGTACAATGGTATATGTCAAATGTGAGGACATATATTTGTGACAGTTTCCCTGAGGATGCCAAAAAAAAAGGCAATTCAAATATTCTATGGTATGGATATTTATCCAAGATACAATGGACTAAAACTAAAAACACATTGGGCAAAAACAGACCCACACAAATATCATCAGCTAATCTTTGACAAAAAAGCAAAGGCTACAGAGAATAAGCAATGAAAAACAAAGAAGTGGGCTAGGTACAATGACTCACTTCTGCTATCCCAGTACTTTGGGAGTCTGAGGCAGGAGAATGGCTTGAGCCCAGGAGTTCAAGACCAGCCTGGCAATATAGTGAGACCTCATCTATACAAAAAAATAAAAAAATTAGCCAGGCATGGTGGCGCACACCTGTAGTCCCAGCCACTCAGGAGGCTGAGGCATAAGGATCACTTGAGCTCAAGAGTTTGAGGCTGCAGTGAGCTGTGATTGTAACACTGCACACTCCAGTCTGGGTGGCAGAGACAGATCTTGACTCAAAAAATAAAATTTAAAAAAAGATTTTTTTTTTAGTTGAAGTCTCACTCTGTCACCCAGGCTAGAGTGTAATGACAGGCTCATGGCCACCGCTGCCTTGACCTGCTGGGTTTAGGCGGTCCTTCTGCCTCAGCCTTTCTAAGTAGCTGGAACAACAGGCTTGCGCCATCACGCTTAGCTAATTTTTTGAATTATTGTAGAGATGAGGTCTTGCTGTCTTGCCCAGGCTGGTCTTGAACCCATGGGTTCAGGCAATCCTCTTGCCTCCACCTCCCAAAGTGCTGGGATTATAGGCATGAGCCACTGCACCTGGCTATAAATAAAACAAACAAAAAGAAGCAAAAGCAATACAATGGAAGCATGATGGCAATACAAGTACTGTCTCTTAAACAAATGGTTCTGGAACGACTGGACACCCACATGCAAACAAGGAATCTAGACACAGACCTTACATCTTTTATGAAAATTAACTTAAAATGAACCTTAGACCTAAATGTAAAATGCAAAACCATAAACTCCTAGAAGACAACATAGGAGAAAGTATAGACAACCTTGAATTTGGCAATGACTTTTCAATACAATATCAAAGGTACAATCCATGAAAGAAAGAAATGATAAGCTAGACTTCATTAAGATTTTCTGCTCTGCAAAAGACAGTGTCAAAAGAAGACCAGCCATAGACAGGGAGAATATATTTGTAAAA
Source organism: Tarsius wallacei (assembly GCA_963574415.1). Lineage (NCBI taxonomy): Eukaryota > Metazoa > Chordata > Mammalia > Primates > Tarsiidae > Tarsius > Tarsius wallacei. Next base: position 10,992 of record CAUYQG010270285.1, on the reverse strand, counting down.
GACATATTTGATAAAGGACTGTTATCCAAAATATACAAAGAACTCGTAAAACTCAACAAGAAAACAAAAAGTCTGATTTAAAATGGGGCAAATTATCTGAACAGACACCTCACCAAAGAAGATGCACAGATAGCAAACAGACATATGAAAAGATACTCAACATTGTATGTTATCGGGAAACTGCAAACTAAAACAACAAAATGCCACCCACCTATTAGAATGGCTAAAATCCAGAACACTGACAACACCAGATGCTGGCAAAGATGTGGAGCAAGAGGAACTCTCACTCATTGCTGGAGGTAACACAAAAGGGCACAGCCACTTTGGAAGGCAGCCTGGCAGTTTCTCACAAAACTACCCACATTTTTATCTTCCAATCCAGCAACTACGCTCCTTGGTGTTCACCCAAATGAGCTGAAAACTTATGTCCCCACGAAAACCTGCACATGGATGTTTAAGCAGCTTTATTTACAACTGCCAAACTTGGAAGCAACCAAGATGTCCTTAGTAGGTGACTGGATAAACAAACTGGTAGATTCACCACTAAAAATAAACTATCAAGTCACGAAAAGACACAGAGGATTCTTAAATGCATATTTCTAAAAAAAAGAGCCAATATGAGGGCTATACATTATATGATTCCAATTGTATGACATTCTGAAAAAGGTAAAAGCATGGAGACAGTATAAAGGTCAGTGGTTGCCAGGGGCTGGGGGGGAGGGAGAGATGAACAGGTGGAGCACAGAGAATTTTTAGAGAAGTTAAACTACTCTGCATGACACCATTATGGTAGATATATGTCATTAGACATCTGTCAAAGTCCACGGAATGCACAACCCCAAGAGTGAACCCTGATGTAAACTACAGACTCTGGTGATGACAACATGTCATGTCAGTGTAGGTTTGTTACCTACAACAGATGGACACTCTGGTGGGGACGGTTGATAGTAGGAAAGGTTGTACATGTGCCAGGGAAGGGTGTATATGGGAAATCTCCACTCAATTTTGCTGTGAACCTAAAAATACTTAAAAAAATAAAGCCTATTAATTTCTAAAAAGAAAAGGAGAAAGAAAAGGAAGAAGAGAAAAAAGGAAAGCGTCTAAGGTAGTTTAACATAGTACAGAATTTTGACTTTGGAAAACAAAAACAAAATAGTCCTGAATAAACAAATGTGGTCTCTCTTAGCTGGACATGGTGGCATGTACGTGTTGTCCCAGCTACTTTGGAGGCTGAGGTGAGAGGCACACTTGAGCCCAGGAGTTCAAGGCTCTAGTGAGCTATGGTTGCACCATTGCACTCCAGCTTGGGCAACAGAGCAAGACCACATCTATAAAAAAAAAAAAAAGTGGTCTCTCATGCTACAATGTAGACAAACTTTGAAGCTAAACACAAAAGGACACACTGTAAGATTCCACTGATATGAAATATCTACAATAGGCAAATATAAAGGCAGAAAGTAAACTGTGGTTGCCAGGGCTGGCAGGAGAGTGTAATGGAGACAGACTGCTTAATGAGTTTTCTTTTGGGATGAGGAAACTGTTTGGAACAAGGCAGAGGTAGTGGCTGTACAATATTATCAATGTACCGAATGCCACTGAACATGAAAAGGGGTGAATGCTGCTTTTCTTCAAGCAGTACTTCCGACTTCCTCTTAGTAGACAATGTGCTTAGAATCATTGGGGTTTTTTGCCCCAGTACGCTGCTTTAAGCATAAACCAATATAAAGATTCTTACTTATTTAATAAAACAGGATTTCTGGCAGTGCTGATTCATTATAGAATTACCTTCAATAGTGTAAAGGCATAAACTTACTTTAATAATACGAAAGCGCTTAAAATCCAATCAACTTGTGGAATTAAAGTGCCATCACCTTACACGCCTGTCCATGTTGTAAAAAAAATGCAGAGAAGCTGATGGCACTAGAGCCACACTGATCTACCTAAACTTTCACTCCTCCATCCTTGCACCAGAGGGCAGCTCGTAAGACAGTTGACCTGAGTCGCAGGCTGGCCTGGGGCTAAGAAAGCCAAGTTGCCCAACCTCTGCACGCAGAGAAAGCCTTGGAAGCACTTTCTACGACCAGTGGCAGTAACTGACTACCAGTGGCCAGAACTGTGCTTTCCAGTCCATTTCTGCGCAAGGCTCAGCTGTGAACTTGCCCCTGGTGAAAAGTGACAGCCCCAGAACAACCACAAACAACACAGCTTCTATCACGTTAAGTGGCATGGAGGAAGGGAGAGAAAGAGGAAGAACCACAAGAGCATGCCATGTGTGGCAGAAAATCGAAAATGAAAGGAGGTCAGGGAAGTCACCTAACTGTGGAGTTCGACCAGAAAAGCCAGAGAGGGGAAGGGGGGCAAGTCAGACCCTCCAAGGCAGGACCAAAGACTTAGCAGAGCAGGACCATCACGGGATGTGGAGTCCTCCAGCCCAGGAGACTCAACCCAGGAGATGGAGAGGAAGAAGCCTTCCCATCCATGGGTCCTCCTGCACCAACTGCCCTCACGATTCCCAAACCACTCAGCAACCCAAGACATCTCGATCAGGTTTTTCTTCAAGACCAGCCGGCAGACCTAAAATGCTCTTTTGAGGGGTCTCTGCAAACCTCATTCCAGAAAAGATCCTCACTTGCCTGTAGAGGTCTAAGGAAACGCTCTACCTTCAATCATCAGACACAAAACCCGGAAAATAAAACTCTCCGGTTGAGGTGACACCATAGGATACCCGAAGGCGGTCCATTAATCAGACCTCATCATCTTTCCAGCTCAGTTTTCAAAGACAGGAAGGATAACAAAAATCAGGAGACTTGTCCCGTGGTGGCTGGGGACACGGAAAAGGCACAGAAGAAAGGCAGAGAACATCGCCGACACGCAGCTTTGGCCCCCAGGTCCTTGCTTCCCTTTACCCAAGAACGAACAACAAAAGCTAAATTCAGAGACTCCTGACAAAAGCAAGCAACTCTGTTTCGTGTGCTGTATATTAGTAATTCATAAATGTTTTTTGGCCAAGGCAGGAGAATCACCTGAACCCAGAAGGGCGAGGCTATGATGAGCCATGATCATGCCACTGCACTCCAGACTGAACAACAGAGACCTCAACTCAAAAAAAAGGCCCCAAGTTGGAATAACATATTCTAGAAAATAGTTAATTGATCAGAGGTAGTGACATGAGAGCTCCGTTTCTATTTTGAAAGCAATACCCTGATTTTAACCGGAAACTCCCCAGGCCTATTTAAAATAAATACCTCCAATGCTTACTCCAACCCAGAAGGCATACATGAGGAAGGAAGAAAGTTCACCCACGGTCATGTGGGCACTGCCCATCAGCAGCCCTCCTTTGTACAGGACAGCCAGCACAATTAGGTTCCCAGAGAGTCCAGTCTGCCGAGGGAAGAGAACACAGAAGTCAGGTAGGAACTAAAGGCCCAGAATGAAAAAGCAGGAGTATAACCTGCAATGTCCTTTTTACATTTACCTGACACAGCAAGATTCTTCCAAAATATTACATTTCACCTGAGTTTTGAATTAAGTAGTGCTTTGGAAATATCACAATATTGAAGAAGATACTAATCACCATGAAAATCTAAAAGCTAACTCACCCATCAGATTCCCATCAATGTACTCAGTTTGCAAAGGAAAAAAGTAGTATTAAAGATGCCTTCCCTAACTAGAGGGAACCAATACATATCTATTGTATGTGTCTGTCTATTATCCTGAGATACTCTGGGGAAGGACACCAGCCTGAAAAGCTGGTGTCTTTTCACAAAATATTTCAAGTAACGTCATTCTTAGACTTGAGGTAGGATAAAATTATTTCCTACTTATACCAAGAGCCACAAAATAAAATGCTCTCACAAGCCTAACATCTGCCCTTTTAAGTCTTTCCAAAACGATGTGCTTACTGCTCCGAAAAAGCCAGCCCGAGCGAGCGCCTCCCTCTGAGCCAGCTGCATCACCGAGTCCACCTCGCCGGAGTACTTCTTGATTTCAATCATCTCCTTCCCGAAAGCTCGAACGGTTCTCAGGTTTCCAATACGCTCCTCAGCTAGCTGGGAGATAATACATACACTTCAGGGGAGGAGGGCACACTTTACAAGTTTCTAGAAGTAAAATGTGGCTCATATTTTTAAGACACTGTCAATAAAAAGCTGCTCTTGATACACAACTAAGTTAAAAAAAAGTGGCAGAGTATATAGAACAATGCTATTTTTGGGAAAAAAAAAAAATCTATACCTACACGTATCATATAGATAGACAGAAAAACAGGAGAGTAGGTTTGATGCAGAAACATATTTTATATAGAGAAAAAGAAAGAATGAATAGACCCCAAAATGTTCTTAATGTTAATTCTGAAAGACACAGTGGCTTTTTTCTCTTTATATTTTTAAATTTTTCAATGATAAACATATATGGTTCTTGTAACATGAAAATGTTAGTTTTAATTTTTAAAAAGGTAACATTGCACAGTACTCACTGCAAAGCCAGCTTTATTAAATTAACAAAAGATACGGTGTCATCTAATAACTATTTTTAAACATGATTAGCTTTTTTGTCCTATAAGAAATAGTGACTGTAAGAAGTGAGACACTTAACCAGGTGCAGTGACTCACACCCATAATCCCACACTCTAGGAGGCCGAGGCTGGAGGACTGCTTGAGCCCAGGAGTTCGAGGCCAGCTCGGACAACATGAGACGTCATCTCTACAAAAAATAAAAAAATTAGCTGGGCATGGTGGTGTACCCCTGTAGCCCCAGCTACTTGGGAGGCTGAGTTAAAAGGATCACTTGAGTCCAGGAGGTCGAAGCTGCAGTGAGCCATGATTGAATCACTGCACTCCAGACTGGGCAACAGAAAGAGAGACTTTGACTTAAAAACCAACCAACAAACAAAACAAACAAAAAACTAGTGAGAACTTCATACAATGTTTAGTCTAGTTGGATTTGATATATAAGTAGAAATCTAGTTGAGATGGTGGAGCACTCCATTTCTGGGATCTTGGGGTCTAATGTAAGAACAGGAAGGTACCTTGACGCTGAGCCTGTGCTATAGGAGACCACAAGGACAGGAAGGAGCCTTTACCTGAGTGGCTTGTGCCAGGGAATCCTGTGTGACTTTGGTCAGTTTCCGTAGATATCGTCCATAAATCACAGCAATGATGGACATTGGAGGCACCACACTCAAAACAAACGTGGCCAGATTAGGTGAGACAAAAAACTGTCAAAAACAAAAAGTCAAGAGGTGTTTGTCATATAGAGTAGCAGGTCATTCTCACTCACTACTACAGGGGTTTGTGTCTTTGCGCAAGCTTGCGGATGCTGCATTCTGTTTTGGTGGAACTTTTTAGACACCCCTAATCTTCACAAAACTCTAAGAATATTCAGCATGGCACACAGAAGTAATGTGACAGGCCAGGTGTGGTGGCTCGCACGTAATCCCAGCACTTTGGGAGGCTGGGGTGAGAAGATCACTCGAAGCTAGGAGTTAAAGCTCAGTCTGGACAACATAACAAGACCTTGTCTTTGCAAAAATATAAAACATTGGCCAAGTGTGGTGGCACATATCTGTAGTTCCAGCTACTCAGGAGGCTGAGGCAGGAAAATTGCTTGAAACCAGGAGTTTGAGGCTATAGTGAGCTATCATCACACCACTGCACTCCAGTCAGGGCAAAAGAGTAAGGCCTTGTCTCAAAAAAAAAAAGTAATGACAGAGTGCTGAGGAAAGGATCCTCAGACCAATATTAGACCGTAAGGCTCAATAACAGCGCAGGAGGAGACAGGACAGGAGTCCAGAAGGGAGGCCCATTCCACTCCCTGCTGTCAGATCACACCAGGAGCTCTGTATTTAAGTCTGGATCACCTCCAGGCATTGAACAACCAGAGCAGCATGTTCCACTGAAATGATCAAGACGGTGAAGTCACCAAAAAAATCCCGCATCATCTGACAAACAGCCGAAGGAGGACTTGGGAGACGCAACTAACAAGCAGGAAGTTAAAGCCGCTTTCCTGGCTCATGGACTGAAATCAACAGGAACGGCAAGGAGGAGCCTCCCACAGATGGAGCTGCTCAAAGAAGAACCCAACTTCTCAAGGTAACAGGGCTTTCCTGTCAACCTTGCACCTTGGTGATTGTATCTGAAGTGGCATCGACACCTAATCTCCCAAACCTCAGATGCATAGAAAATAGTATAATCACCGTTGGGTGTGTTGGTGCATGCCTGTAGTCCCAGCTGCCTGGGAGCCTGAGGCCCAGGAGTTTGAGGCTGCAGTGAGCCTTGATCGCGCCACTGCACTCTAGCCTGAGCAACAGCATGAGAACCCAACTTAAAAAAAGAAAAACAGTACAATCCAAGTATAAACAAGCTCAACCAAAGTGCAAAGAAAAGCTGCAGGTAGGCGGGGCGCGGTGGCTCAAGCCTATAATTCCAGCACTTTGGGAGGCCGAGGTGAGAGGACTGCCTGAGCTCAGGGAATCGAGACCGGCCTGGTGAGACCTCATCTCTACAATAAATTAGAAAATAAGCCGGGTGTGGTAGACAATGCCTGTGGCTCCAGCTACTTGGAAGGCTAAGGTGGAAGGATCGTCTGAGCCCAGCAGGTTAAGGCTGCTATGGCCGTGAGCATGCCACTGCACTCCAGCCTGGGCGACAGAGTGAAACTACAACTCAATAAATAAATAAATAAATAAATGTTTCAGGCTGAAATTAAGGCAGTAGATGGATCAACCATTAATTTACTCAATTACTCATTCAGTAAGCTATTACTGAGTGCTTACACACAACGAGCTCTGTTCAGGCACATGGAGGATAACCGACCCTGAGGAGTTTTCATGCAAGAAGACAGGAGAGGTGGAACTTAAATAACAAACAAAATAAAAAGCATGCCTCCAAGTTTAACATGGTCTCGAAAGACCTTTTCAACACAAAAGGAGAGTGAATGCACAAAGGACTGAGGCACAAGGGAGCTTGGCACCTTCATGGAGAGATAGGTGCTTACAGAATGATCCACCCCAACCAGGACACCTGGACAAGCCTCAGGGAGCACGGTCATATCTCCGATAGTCACCATCAGGACACGTGAGACCAACAATGCAGGCCTGACATTTCTGAGGCCTGAACAGAACTGATCTCAGGTGAACCAGCTGAACAGATGTTCTCTTTCGTATGGTGGGCACAGCCCCTCAGAACTCTCCATGACTTCAATGAACTGCTCCAGCCACCTTCCTCCCTTCATTCTGGTTCTGTGCTTAATAAGGAACTCTGATACTAATGCAGGGTCCTGGCACCAGAATGGAGTAATTGGAAGAACAGAAAAACACATTGTAATGGTAGGAAGGAAGGTTCACAATGTAAATTAATACATTGGTAGTACAGCAAACAAAACATTAAGTTCCTGTGACTTGGTTACCATAAGTCAGGTCCAGGGAGTTTGTATAGGAGAAACAAAGTCCCATTTCTGTTCATCTAGAGCTCAAGATCAGATCCTGTGTGATGCCCCCTCATGAGGCCCTGTTATGAACTGAATGCTTGTCTCCCCCAAATTCATGTGTTGAATCTCTAACTCCCATCATGGCTGTATTTGGTGCTGGAGTCTCTAAGGAAGTAACTAAGGTTAAATGAGGACATAAGTATGGGGCTCTGATCCAATAAGATTCATGTTCTTAACAGAAGAGACACCAAGGCCAGATGTGGTGGCTCACATCAGTAATCCCAGCACCTTGGGAGTCCGAGGCGTTCAAGACCAGCCTGGGCAGCATAGCGAGACCCCATCAGAAGAGATACCGGAGAGTACACTCTATGCCACAAGAGCACACAGCAAAAGGTGACCACCTGCAAGCCAGGAGAAGAGGCCTCAGAATGGAGCTGCTTTGCTGGCACCCTGGCAGTGGACTTGCATCTTCCAGAACTATGAAAAATGTGTTTGTTGTTTGAGCCACCCAGTCTGTGGTATTAGATTATAGCAGCCCAGGCTGACTAACAGGCCCCTTCGAATTGCCCACCTGATGTGCACTGAATTCTCTTCACTACTGCAAAAAGACAGACACTTGCCCCAAGTGCTTCTTCCCCAGCTCGAACTCCTACGTTCATCATTGGAAAACGGCACTGTAGTGTAGGAAGGGTCCTCTTCCCGAGGCTTCCTTCTCTTTTAACTGGGAAAACATGGGGTTTTCAAGCTGCTTTCCATTCTATAAGTCAGATCGAACAAGGTGACTCTGGCAGCACAACTTTCTGCTCTGAACTAAGTGCTATGTGGGACAGACAGCACAAAACCCAGGCTTCCCTACTTGTGAGAAAGGAGGACTTAAAATCCTCATTCAAAGGGTCTAGAACTGCGCTGTCCAACACTACGGCTTCACACGGCAACTGGGCACTTGAAATATGGCAGGCGTGACTGGAAAAAGTGAATTCTCAATTCTACTTAGGCCTAATTAATCTAAATTCAAAAACCTACACTCCATTCAGTTATTGGCAAACTGCTAAGTGTGTCTGGGCATATCAAACTGCTTTTTCAACTGCAAATCTTATGAAATCCCAAGCTAGATCAAGTATTTCCCTTAAAAATGTAGCATCCAGGCTTTGAAATCCAGTGGCCCCCTGAGCACAGGGGCAAACTGCACAGGCCCGCCTGCACGTGTTTCTCCTTCTGCCTCTGCCGCCTCTGAACAGCCAGAGCAACCCCTCCCCGCCCTCCTCCACCCCCTCCTCCGCATCACGCAACAGGAGGCTGGCGAGGACGAGGTCTTCGCGATTACCTACTTCCGCCTAGTGGACAGGAGATGTTTTCTCTTTCTTTTTAATTTCTCAGTAACATTTTCTTTGCTTTAGCTTGCTTTACTGCAAAACTGCAGCATACAATACTAGAACATGTAAAATGTGTGCCAATTGACTCTTTATGTTATGGCAAGGCTTCCAGTCAACAGCAGGCTATCAGGAGCAAAGTTCTGGAGCACTCAGAACTATACTGGAATGTTCAGCCGTGTGTGAGTCAGTACCCCCAAATCCTCATATTGTTCAAGGGTGACCTGGAAAAAGACCTCATCAATAATTCTGGTTATAATTACAGGTTGAAATAATAGTATTTTCTTTATACTAGGGTAAACGAAATATTACTAAAATTAATCTCAGGCAGGGTGCTGTGGCTCATGCCTGTCATCACAGCACTTGGGGAGAATGAGGTGGGAGGATCACTTGAGGCCAGCCTGTGCAACACAGCAAGACCCCGCCTCTACAAAAATACTCAAAAATTAGCCAGGTGTGGGGGTGCACCTGTAGTTCCAGCTACCAGAGAGGCCGCGGCAAGAGAACTGCTGAAGCCCAGGGTTTGAGGCTACCGTGTACACCACAGCACATCCACCTGGGGGACAGCGCGAGACCCCATCTCTTAAAAAAACTAATTTCATCTGCTTCTTCTGGCTTTATTGCACGCGGTCGCTAGAACATAGCAATCACACATGCGGCCTGCACTGCACTGCCTCTCCACTGGCCAGCAGTACTGATCTGAATGCCCACACTGGCTGAAGGCAGGCAGGCACGCGGGGCAGGCCTGAGGCACCCAGCAGAGGAAAGGAAAGGCCGAAGGAAGGAAGAGCACTCCCCTTGCAGAAGCGCAGGTCTGCCATGCACGGAGAAGAACGGCATTTACTCACTGCACCACCGCGGGGCTCCTTCTACCTGATGCTCTTTCCTGCCTCACGCCCTGGATTCACACATTCTCAGAAACCCAGGAACGATGCTAACGTCCATGCTCTCGTCATCTGTCTCCACACCCCTGGGACAACGCTCTTGGCTCCACCCACACACAGAATGAGAACAGCTTGCCCTGTGCCCATCTCCCACTGAGAGGCCTGGCACAGGCCAAGCCCTGGCTGGAGGGTGCCACGGCAGCCCGGCCGACATACCATCATGCTGATGCCTACAGAAGCCTGGGCCCCGGCCCTGAGCCCGTCCGAGAGGTTTTCAGTCACTGAGCGCCCCAGGAGTGCGGTGTCTGAGGAAAGGCGATTAATCAATTCTCCCGTGCGGGTCTTGTCGAAGAAAGCCACCTCCTGCCTCAGAAGGGAGGAGAACAGTGACGTTCTCAGCCTGTTTACAATGCGCTGGCCTGCAAAAGCAAAGAAGAATGGGCTCACACCAGGCAGAGTCATCCTCACCGCAAGGGGCAGCTACCTGCTACAATACCCTCCAAGCACTGCGGCCTCACGCCTGTCTGCTGTGCTGTCTCCCCCAGGTGGGGAGACTTCCCCTCACCCACTCCATTTGCCATGCATTAGTAATAAACACTGCTTTTCTCTTATTTTTTTTTTTTGAGTTGGAGTCTCACTCTGTCGCTCAGACTGGCCACTCCCGGCCACCACAGCCTCAACCTGCTGGGCTCCGGCGATCCTTCCGCCTCAGCCTTCCAAGTAGCTGGAACTACAGGTGTGTGCTACCACGCCCAGCTAATTGTTGATTTATTGTAGAGATGAGGTCTCACCAAGTTGCCCAGGCGGGTTGTGAACTCGTGGGCTCAGGCAATCCACTCACCTCAGCCTCCCAAGGCGCAGGATTACAGTCTGAGCCACTGAGCCCGGCTTGCTTTTCTCTTATTAACTAGAGCCTGCGGGTGCTCACAAGAGCACACAGGATGAAACAAATATAATATGACTGAGTTTTTTTGTTGGATTATTTACAAAGAAGTTTTACTACACTAACTTCCCAAAGCTAATTTTGTTCCTCCCTGGCAACCCTTTGCTGGTTAATCATCCACAGAGCTGAATGGGAGCAACAGACTTTGAGTGGATGTCCTGGGCTCTCTCGTGAGTATGGTAACTAGGCCTCTTCACAAAAATACTGCCCGAGTTATCATTTCACCTGATGCTTAAGGGGGAAACACTGGCATGGAGCACATAAATGACTTTCTTTTTTGAGTTGGGGCCGCACTCTCTTCCCAACCCTCCTCTTACATAGCTGGAGTTGATCAGTGAGGGAAGTCACCATGTTTGTCATATGGAAGGTT
>CAUYQG010270283.1:0-19771 GCA_963574415.1 Tarsius wallacei | reverse complement strand
TTTATTTTCTGTATGCTAAAGAATGTGTCATAACATGGATATTACACACTGATTTTTATAAAACTGCAGCTGTATATTATCATTTACAATTTTAGTTACACAAATATCCATAACTTATCATAAATTCACAGAATTTTTTTTGTTTAAAGAAAGGTAGGTTTATTTTTTATTTTTATTTTTTTTTAATTTTTTAAATTTTTGAGTTGGAGTCTCACTCTGTCGCCCAGACTGGAGTGCAGTGGCTGCTCCCGGCCACCGCAGCCTCGACCTGCTGGGCTCCAGCAATCCTTCCGCCTCAGCCTTCCAAGTAGCTGGAACTACAGGTGCACGCTACCACGCCTGGCTAATTTTTTGATTTATTGTAGAGATGAGGTCTCACCAATTTGCCCAGGCGGGTTTCGAACCCGCGGGCTCAGAGGTAGGTTTATTAAAGAGAAGATACATTGTGAAGGGCACAATGGACAAGACAGCAGCAAGAGTGTCTGCTGTCTGCTGCTCACAGAATTTTATATAGTAAAATAGTAACATGCCAAATCACTGGATTTGGAAGAAAGATCTTCATTTTTCTTTTTGTATTTCTATCTTATAAGAATTTAAAATAAGTTACAGCTGATCTTTGAACAACATGAGCGCTAGGGGAACCAATTCTCCATGCAGCCAAAAATCTATATATTACTTTTGCCTCCCCTAAACCTTAAGTACTAATAGCCTACCACTGACCAAAAGCCATACTGATAACATAAACAGTAGATTAACACATATTTTGTATGTTTTGTGTATTATAGGCTGTATTTTTACATAAAGTAATAAGCTAGAGGGAAAAAAACTATTAAAAACTGATAAGGAAGAAAAAATAGATTTCCTATTCACTAAGTGGAAGTGATTCACCATAAAGGTCTTCAACCTCATCATCTTCATGTTAAGTTGGCTGAGGAGAAGGAGGAGGAGGAGGAGAGATGGGTTTTGCTGTCTCAGGAGTGGCAGAGGCAGAAGAGGTGGAGGAAGCGGAACAGAGGCCAGATGCAGATATACCAGGGTAACTTTATGGGAATACATTGCAATTCTGTCTGACTTTTTACTATTTAATTTCTCTAAAAATGTTTCTGTATGGTACCAATCCTCCTACCATTTGCTTTAGTTTCAACATCTGTACCACAGAAGGGTCATGTGGTAAAAGAAGTCAAATGCAGTCCTGAACAATTGGAACCCATCTGCCTGACTGTCTGATGTTGATTTGTTTTTTAGCACTGCTTCTTCTACATCTTCTTCCTCATTGTCTGGGACTGGTTCAGAAGCACTCACCTCCATCAAGTTGTCTTCTGTTAGTTCCTCTAACGTGTCTATTCGCTCTTTAATGTCTCCAAGATCCATACCTTAAAACCCTTCATTCCTTTATTTTGCCATATCCAAAATCTGTTTAATAATTTTCTTGACTGGCTCTGTTGTAAATCCTGTGAGGTCATGCATATTATCTGACAGGTTTCTCCAGCACTAATTTATTGTTTCTGGCTTTCACATTATCAATAATGGGCATCTTAAATAGTGAAATCTTTCTAGACTTTCATGATGTTCTATCAAGGTTATCTTCCACAGGGCTGATAATCCTTTCCACAAAGTACTAAGTAATGAGCCTTAAAAGTTCTTAAGGGCCAGGCTTGATGACCCAGACTGTAATCCCAGCACTTTGGGAGGCCAAGGCAAGTGGATTGCCTGAGCCTGAGTCTCTACAATAAAAAAAAGAAAAAAAAAAAGCCGGGTGTGGTAGCATGCACCTGTAGTTCCAGCTACTTGGAAGGTTGAGGCAGAAGGATCGACAGAGCCCAGAAGATGCTCTGGGGTGGTCATGAGTGTGCTACTGCACTCCAGCCTAGGTGACAGAATGAGACTCTAACTCAAAAAAACAAAAAACAAAACAAAAAAAAACTCTTACGATTCTGATCTAAAGGTTGAATTAGAGATGTCCTGTTTGTGTTTGGGAGCAAGTAAACACCTTCATTGCCTTTGAGGTTGAACTCATGGGTTCTGAGTGGCCAGGGGCATTGTCCACTATCAGAAGAACTCCAAAAGGCAGTCCCTCCCTGGCAAGGTTACTTCCTGACTTCAGGGACAAAGCATCAATGGAATCAATCCAGAAAAAGGATTCTTGTCCAGACCTTCTTGTCATATAACTGAAAGATTGGAAGCTGATGTTTATCTTTTCCCTTTAGGGCTTGGGGGTTAGCAGCTTTCTAGCAAAGGGGAGTCCTCATAATAAACTGAACTGTATTTGCAGAGAATGGCAGAGTTAGCCTATCCCTTCCTGCTTTAAATTCTGGTGCTTGCTTTTCCTCCTTACCAGCAAATGTCCTTTGTGGAATTTTACCCCCCTAGAATAGAGCACATCTGCCTATACCAATTCTGGTCTTAGGGGGAAAAAAAACCCAAACCCAAACAACCTGTTCAGGCAGATACTCTTTCTCCTCAATGATCTTCTTTGTGGTATCTGGGAATTCATCTGCTGCCTCTTGGTCAGCAGAAGCTGCTTCTCCTGTTATCTGGATGTTTTTCAAGCCAAACCTTCTTTGAAGTTTGGCACTAAATTCTCCAGTTTTAGATCCTTTACCTTCCTTTTATGTTGTCATATAACACAAGTGTGCTTTCTTTTTCTCAAATCATGTAGAGTTTATAGGCATGCCTTTCCTTTTTTTTTTTTTGAGTTGGAGTCTCACTCTGTTGCCCAGGCTGGAGTGCCGTGGCATCGACTTGTTGGGCTCCAGCAATCCTTCCACCTCGGCATCCCAAAGCGCTGGGACTGCAGGTGTGAGCCACTGCACCAGGCTAAAAGCTGCATTTTCAATACGAGATAAAAAGTGTGAGGTTTTCATGTCTGCGGGCATAGCTGCAGCACCGGCTTCACATATTTCCTTTTCCTTTGTTACACTGGCTCTTACACTGGATTCATTTATCTTGAAATGATGGCAGCTATAGCTGCAGATCTCAATCTACAGTATATACATAACTAATCAACTTTTTCTTGGAGTGTCATGACTTTTCTGCTTCTTGGGAGCACCTCCAGCATCACTAGGGGCACTTTGCATGGGTCCCATGTCATTAATCCAAAACTTCTAGTATCGTACTAAATATAATGATGATAATGATGATGATGATGATGATGATGATGATGATGATGATGATAATAAAAAACACTCGAGCACTCTGAGAAATCACCTTTTACCGCAAACTGCAATTTAGGGGAGAGACAGACTTGCTCACCAGAATTTAAAGCAGGAAGATGACTAGTGCTACACAGCATTGTTTTTTTTTGTTTTTTTTTTTTGAGTTGGAATCTCACTCCGTTGCCCAGGCTGGAGTACAGTGGCACGCACGCTCATGGCCACCTCAGCGTCAACCTGCTGGGCTCAGGGGATCCTTCCGCCTCAGTCTTTCAAGTAGCTAGAACTACAGGCACTCGCTACCACACCTGGCTAATTTTTTTGATTTATTATACAGATGAAGTCTCGCTAAGTTGCCCAGGCTGTTCGCAAACCTGTGGGCTCAGGTAATTCCCTCATCTTGGCCTCCCAAAGTACTGGAATTATAGGCTTAAGCCATTGCACCTGGCTGCTACACAGCCTTTTAAGCAGATACTCAATACTTGAGCTCCCCACAATAGCAAAAGGAGGTGACTACAAAATTATTACAGTAGTACAGTATACATGACAGTTAATTTTATGCAATGCTTTGTTTACATTTCTCTCGACTGACAAAGGAGCCACATACAGCCTGTCTGTGAATCTATTTTGATAAATTTTAACTTTTTATAATAGATTTGTGTACATCTTATAGTAGTAAATGATAGACTAGTATTCACATATATTTTATACATTCACAACATATCCATCTTTTAAATTTTTAAAGTATTTTCTAGGCTACATGGCTTTAAGTTCTTTCAAGTTATTGCAAATCTCAAAAAATTTTTTCAATGTATTTTTTTTTTTTTTTTAGTATGAGTCTTATTCTGTTGCCCAGGCTGGCATGTTCATGGCCACTGCAGCCTTGGTCCACTGGGCTCAGGAAATCCTTCTGTCTCAGCCTTCCAAGTAGCTGGAACTACAGACATGTGCCACCACGCCCAGCTAATTTTTTGATATTTTGTAGGGACAAAGTCTCACCAAGTTGACCAGGCTGGTTGTGAACCCCTGGCTGGGCTCAGGCAATCCTCTCATCTGCATCTCCCAAAGAGCTGGGATTACAGGCATGAGCCAATGCATCTGGCAAATTTTCCAATGTATTTATAAAAAAAAAATTCATGAATAAATGGACCCATGCCAGTTAAACCTATGTTGTTCGAGGGTCAACAGCATATGTATCTCACACAAGCTCCTTTTTTTTTTTTTTTGATTCAGAGTCTCACTCTGTTGCCCAGTGGCACACTCACAGCTCCTGCAGCCTCAATCTGCTGGGTTCAAGTGATCCTTCCACCTCAGCCTTCCAAGTAGCTGAAACTACAGGAATGCGCCACCATGCCAAGCTAATTTTTCTTGATTTATTGTAGAGATGAGGTCTCACCAAGTTGCCAAGACTGGTCTCGAACCTGTGGGCTCAGGCAATCCTCTCACCTCGGCCTCCCAAAGTGCTAGGATTATAGGTGTGAGCCACCATGCCCGGCCACAAGCTACTTCTGTAATAAAGAATCTGTCATGATGGGAAGTTATGATTTATTATTCTTCTATTCAACATTTGGGAATGGAATAATAAAGAAAATAAAAATAACTACAAATTCATGATATGAGGCAGCTATTATTCCACCTCCAGAGAATGTAGGTACAAATAGGCAAAAGAACTTTGCCAGTTTACAAAGCAAGTTAGAAGCCTACAGATTTAAACTCATATTTCCATAAAGCCCATGTTCTTCCTACAATGTCCTACTAGGTTCTTCCTCAATTTTCCTCACCAGTAAAGTGAAAGGTTAGAGTAAATAGATTTCAAGTGTCTTGATACTGAAAAACAATGTGATATAGTTATTAAATGCTAAATGAATTGCTTTGTATGTATGCATACATCACAGTCAGATGCAACAGCCCTAAAGGACCATCTGACTCTCCAGTGCAATTCCACAGTGAAGCATGGGGCTTGAACTATCTGAAAACCTAAGAAACCACATTGAAGGCTGTGCTTGCCATCAATTAAATTATGCCAAATGAACTTAAATTTTCGATAAGTCATTTTCTTATAACCAAGCAATACTATTGTTTTAAATAACTTTCATCAATAATAAATATTCCAGAAATATTTTTACTTATTTAAAAGACTCCATGGAAGAACACACACAAAAACAATATCTGATGTAAGTACATACCTAGTGTTTGTAGCATTATGGTTTCAAGTATAACCAGTTCTTGAGTCTGCTGAAGGTAAGCCTGGCAGATAAAATAATATTAAAGTGAGTAAGATTAAAAAAAAAAAAAACACGCTACTAGACTATGTGACCATTACATCTCATGAGAATTATAGATTAGAAAAAAACCACAGTAATTTGGAAATATGGAGAAATTAAACTCATAGAGACAACCTACCTATATTCGATGACAAATCTAAAATGAATTATTCTCTACTATAGGTAACAAAGCAAAACAACAAAACCTAAAAAAACCTAAAGATAACGATAATACAAAAAAGGGGTGGTTTACTTGAAAAATGGAAATCTGCACAGTCTGCAAAGTAAAACTTTACCTAGGCACTGGGGTTTCTTTTTTCTTTTCTTTTTTTTTTTTGAGTTGCAGTCTCTGTTGATCAGGTTGGAGTGCAGTAAGTAGCATGCTCACGGCCACCACAGCTTCAACCTGCTGGGCTTAGGCGATCCTTTCATTTCAGCCCTCCAAGTAACTAGAACTAATTTTCTGATTTATTGTAGAGATGAGGTCTTGCCACGTTGCCCAAACTGACCTCAAACCTGTGGGTTCAGGCAGTCCTCTCGCCTCTGCCTCCCAAAGTGCTGGGATCATGGGTGTGAGCCTGCACCAGGCTGGCACTGGTGTTTCAAGACGCAATAAGGACAGGAAATAGCACGCTAAGTTAAGACCAACAAACTCCAACCTTCTTTTAAGGAGAAGGCTTACAAGTAAACTTATTCTTGAACATTTCCTTGAAAGCCATAGTCAGTGGGTTAATTTTAGAATTAACTCCACCTCTACCATAGAAAAGACAAAATCAAAGCAAGATCTCAAATCTCTGTTTTAAAAGATTTCAAAACACTAACATTTATGTCCATGGGGACATAGATACCAGAGACTCTTCTCCCTCAATTTCAAAAAATGATTACCCTATTACAATTACTCTGGGAATAAGGCATATGAAAAAATGTCTGCTGTAACTGTACTCACAATAATTGATCAAGATTATAAGAAAGTATGACATATATTGTAAGAACGTATTGCTAAGCCCAGAGAGTGATGGTACCTTTAGTTTTATTTGTATCCTATTTTGAGAGGTCATTGAGATTTTTAAAATGTAGATTTTTATTATTTGAATAATACCCTAGGTATCCACAAGAAACAATTCTGAATTTGTAAAGTGAATAAAAACAGTAAGAACTATCTTTAAATATCATATATTCCCTATTATTTCATGACTACATTAATACTTTAATCCTTAAAGCCAATGCTAAAACTTGTCATTAATAAAACCAGATTTTCTATCAAAAGTGAATTAATCTGGACTTTAAATTTTACCCAAATCAAGATGAATTAATCAAGCTTGGTAGTCATTCAGTGGGTAAAGGTCCCTGATTAAGTAACTCACCTATAGTATGAATGCTAGAAAAATAATTTTAAAGGCTCACAATTCTAACTTTCATTTTAAGACGACAATAAAGAAATTGTTTGAGTCAGGCACAGTGGCTCATGCCTATAATTCCAGTACTTTGACCAGCCGAGGTGGGAGGATTGCTTGAGTCCAGGAGTTCGAGGCTGTAGTGAGCCATGATCATGCCACTGACTGCATTCAGCCTGGGTAACAGAGTGAGACCCAGACTCAGAAAAGAAAAAAAAAGGGAAGGTGCTTGGAAACTAGCATTATTCTTTAGAAAAATTAAAATACTAAAAAAATGCTGCTCATGAAAACACAAAATACATCTTCATCACAGAGGAAAGTAGTAGTACATGTTATTAATAAAGGAATAACTCTTTAAAAAGATGAATTATTGGTCTAGAGGTTAGTTCAGACGTTTTTCTATTCCTCATCTGCTAACAACTTGATTTAAAAGAGTTATCTAAGCCAGGCTCGGTGGCTCAGCCTGTAATCCTGTGCCTTTGGGAGGCTGAGGTGAGTGGATTGCCTGAGCCTGCGGGTTCGAGACCCGCCTGGGCAAGCAAGACCACATCTCTACAATAAATCAAAAAATTAGCCGGGCGTGGTAGCGCACGCCTGTAGTTCCAGCTACTTGGAAGGCTGAGGCGGAGGGATCGCCAGAGCCCAGCAGGTCGAGGCTGCAGTGGCCGGGAGCGGCCACTACACTCCAGTCTGGGTGACAGAGTGAGACTCCACTCAAAAAATAAATAAATAAATAAATAAATAAAAGAGTTATCTATCTTCTGGTCTCAAATCCACCCATCAGTGGTGAGGTGATATGACTTACCCTCTACATATCATAGGTTTGCTGTGAGGATTAAACAAAATGTGAAATACTTAAAAGTAATTTTGAATTAAACTATCTTAAGGTCTTACATAATTAAGAATGACATTCAAATTCACAAATATTGATAAAATGTTTCTGCCAGATTATTTCCTGGTATTACATTCCTAAGTGGTAATAAAAGTAAGCGGTATTTGAAAGGTAACACTAATTAAATTGTATTTTTATTAGGTCTATATTAGGAAAGTTTAAAATTTACAAAGAAAAATTCATTTTCTTACATACATCACATTTAGTATCCAGCAGAGGCTCTAGGGGATGAAGACAAGCATGTGCTACTTTGATAACATGTTCAAGTTTTCGAGCCTGTTCTTCCACTTTTGCAGCCAAAAATAATGCGGTAGGCGATATTATCTGCAGAAAAGACAAAAATCTGGTGATTTAAAAACAGATACATCTCAAAAACCCCTCTATTTTCTAAAGGGGAGATGTGCAAAGAAGGAATGGAGTATCAATACTATGAAGTGTGAGTTGGGTCATGACAAGATCACTGTAGGAGTTTTAATAAAGCTATTCATCAAATAGAACTAGCAACCCCAGTCTACAGAATCTGTTTTACTTGTTTTGCAAGTAGAAGAGCAAAGGGGAAAAGGGGGAAGACTTCTCATACTAAGTTGGCACTTAGTATAGTATACTCAAAATGTCAAATTAGAAAGTTTAAATAATATTAATTTGCGCACTGTGGAGGCAAAGAAAAGAAATGATGCCATAGATGAAAAAAAAAAAAAAATTTAAAGTGGGAAGAGTATACCTACTATACTCCCCTCCGTTTTAGGCACAGAGTCACTACTTTCTAGTGTTCTTTCAAATTATGCAAGGACTCATTCTTTGAAAGCTACACTATCTTAAGGGGCAGAAAAAGAATCTAAGAGCAAGCCGGGCTCGGTGGCTCAGCCTGTAATCCCGTGCCTTTGGGAGGCTGAGGTGAGTGGATTGCCTGAGCCCGCGGGTTCGAGACCCACCCGGGCAAGCGAGACCTCATCTCTACAATAAATCAAAAAATCAGCCGGGCGTGGTAGCGCGCGCCTGTAGTTCCAGCTACTTGGAAGGCTGAGGTGGAAGGATCGCCGGAGCCCAGCAGGTCGAGGTTGTGGTGGCCGGGAGTGGCCACTGCACTCCAGTCTGGGTGACGGAGTGAGACTCCAACTCATAAAAAAAAAAAAAAAAAAAAAAAAGAAAAAGAAAAATGATAGCAGCTGATGGGAGCTGAGGGCGCTGATCTGAGACCCACACTGGAGGTTGTCTGTAATGGCCTGATTTAGGAACACAGGTCTGGAGTCAGTTTGCTGCAGTTTAAACCTGGCTCAGGCTAGCTTCATGTCCTTAAGCAGATTAATTTCTCTCTCTAAGCTTCAGTTCCTTGTTTGCAAAAGAAGAGTAGTCGTACCAATTCATATAGATTTTTATCGTTTGGAGGATTAAGTGAAATGGCCCATGGAAAGGCCAGCATGTGCCCTGACATACAGCAGGGTTAACAAATGACCGTCTCAAGAATATTGCTTGTGTCTGTTTCCCTCATGTTCTGAACCTCACAACCTCTCTTTTGAACGCTTTGTAGTCAGAGACCTTTTGAAAATATAAAGATGATGATGATGACAACAACGACAACAATGATGATATTGACTGTGAATTGGGGAAAGGAAGTGACCAGTGATGCCCAGTTTCCACCTGGAGTAACGATGGAGGAAGACCACCATGTCTGGAAACCGAGAAAATTAAAAGAGGACCCGCCAGAAGTGAGGTGGTTTGTTATCCTCAAGGGCGGGAAGATCTCAGCTATCAACGTCTTACCTGATTTTACAGTCCTGGGAAAAGAAAAACTTTGTGAAAAACACTGAGAGAAAAACCTGGCAAGGAGAGAAGGGTTTTATTCTGTCTGCACGTGACCTTTGTGAACAAGAAACCCACATGTGCTGTAAACTGTGCCTTTGAGAAGGCCACATGGAGTCCCCACACCAACACTTGACTTGTCCAAAGTAGGACAAGCTGCTGCTCTTTAGAAAGCACGTGGAGATTACGGAAGGAAATGTGGCTTCTGATAATGGCTGAAAAAAGACCTGGGAGGCCAAGTGAGTGCCAAATTTATTTATAGATATGAGTATGGTAACCTAGTGCCAAGAAGTAGGACTGGCCCGCAGGTGACAACAACCATTTATTCGAGGATCTGCAGGAAGTGAACCAGCAGAAATATGGATCACTCCTGGCTGTGATGCCTTCCAGTGTAAACTTTCTGTTCTCACCTGGGAAGATCCAGGAAGCCTGGAAAATATCTGTTTTCTTTTGTTTTATTTTATTTGAGACAGGGTTTCACTCTGTCACCCAGGCTGGAGTGCCACCTCAAGCTCAAGCAATCCTCCAACCTCAGCCTCCCAAGTAGCTGGGACTACATGCACACACCACCACACTCAGCTAAACTTTTAAGCATTTTTTTTCGTTTTTATCATAGGGACAGGAACGTGCTATGCTGCCCCAGTTTGATCTTGAACTCCTAGGCTCTTGCAATCCTCCCACCTTGGCCTTTCAAAGTGCTGGGATTACAGGTATCAGCCACCATGCTCGGCCTGTGTTGCATATTTTTAATGTAAGCATTCAGGGACAGCATGATGACCATGAGAGGTCCTGAGCTACCATGAAAGGCATGGCCTTTGGAGAAAGATATTTGCATGGGAACCCTGGTGTTCCATCACCCATCAGTGCAACTTTGGACAAGTGGCTTTGCCCCTCAGAGCTTTGCTTTATCTTGGCAATGAGGATACCTTGAAAACTTATTGTAAAGATCACATGAGAAGAGTCTACCCAGAGAGTTGCTTGGTGGAGATGAGAGCTGCACATGTCAAAAGCTGAAAAGCCCCCACTTTGCACCTTGGTAAGTCCAAACCGTTGGTGTGCACGGGGTGTGTGTGCTCATGCCAGTTCCTCTCCCAGGTGATTTCCCATAGGAAATCAGAAGCCACAAAAGGGCTATTCAAGGAATCTGTGCAGGTGTGATCATTTCACT
Organism: Tarsius wallacei; assembly: GCA_963574415.1. NCBI lineage: Eukaryota > Metazoa > Chordata > Mammalia > Primates > Tarsiidae > Tarsius > Tarsius wallacei. Next base: position 9,101 of record CAUYQG010270283.1, on the reverse strand, counting down.
TTTAGCTGAAGGAAGAGCAGTGAAAAGGAACTAGCTGGGGTTGACCACTGTTCACAAATGACTACCCTGGGAACAACATGTGAGACTGGTTGGAAGGAGGAGAGACTGGAAACTTCAAACTGGAGAGACCAGGCTGGAGGTTACCATAGAATAGAAAGGGAAGTCTGACTCCTCCTCATTCCCCAAATTCACATGTTGAAGCTCTAATCCCCTGTTAAGATATTTGGAGATGGGGGCTTTGGAACGTAATAAGGCTTACATGGGGTCATGAGGACAGGCCCCCTCATGATGGTATTAGTGCTTTTAGAAGAAGAGACACCCATTTTTTATTCTCTGTCACATGAGGACATAGTAAGAAGGGGGCCATCTGAAAACCAGGAAGAAAGTTTTTACCAGAACCCAACCATGCTGGCACTCTGATCCTGGACTTTCAACTCCCAGAACTGTGAAAAATAAATATCTGTTGTTTAAACCACCCCATCTATGGTATTTTGTTATGGTATCCTGAGCTAAGACACTATGATAGCCCAGGGCAATCTAAAAATAATTCACTGCAGAATTAAGGCTGTGGGGATGGAGAAGAGGGGACAGACTTGGCAGCTATTTTGTAAGTGAAACAGAAAGAGTCTGAGACCATGGAAAATAAAGAATAAGGAAGAGTGATGTCTCCCAGGTTTGGAAATGAAGCAGCTGGGAAGAATATACCACTGAAGGGGAAAAAACAAAAAGGAGGGTCAAAGTGGGGTATGGACTTTAAAAGGCCAAGGCAGGAGAATTGCTTGAGCCCAGGAGTTCAAGACCAGCCTAGGCAACATAGGGAGACCTCATCGCTACAAAAAAAATTAAAAGATTAGCCAGGCATGGTGATGCATGTCTGTAGTCCCACCTATTTGAGTGGCTGAATTGGAAGAATCACTTGAGCCCAGGAGGTTGAGGCTGTAGTGAGTCATGATTGTGCCAGCATGAGTGAGAGTGAGGACTGGAAAGAAAAAGAGAGGGGGTAGGGAGGGAAGAGAAGGGAAGGGGAGGGGAGGAAAGGGAAGGGATGGGGAGGGACAAGAAGGAAAAGGGAAGGAAGGGGAGGGGAGGGGAGGGAAGGGAAACAAATTGGGGTGTGGGCAGACGAAAGGTCTACTTCAGGCATGCCGAGTATGGCATTTTAGAACAGCATGCTGCAGGTGAGATGCCAGAGGCTGCCAGGTACACAGAGGCTGGAGTTCAGAAGAGAGAGCCAGACTGAGGCTACAGATTTGGTATCACCAGATGAGGCTGGAACTATCAGCCCCGATGGGATTGCCCAGAGAATGTCCAGGCTTAGGAGCGAATAGGGCAAGTGGTCCATGACATAAAACCAAAACTTACAAATCACATATCAATGCCCTCCCCATCCCCAAGTAAAGCTGGCTCTGTAATCCACTTCTAAACCTACCTGATCCTGTAGCAGAGGGCCTCCAAATGCCCAGATGCAAGCAAAGACAAAGTAGACTTCATACACTTCTTTGGGGCTATCAGAGGGCACATTTTCAGGGGTCAACAAACACTCCAAGAGAGCACAAATAGTCTAAAGAAAAAGAAACAGCCATTTATTCAGGGTAACCTTGTCTTAGTAGTGGTTAAGTTCAGAGGATGTTCTGACAACTCCACTTTATCCTTAAGAGATTACATAATTGTTCCCAACTCTGTGATTTGCTACATTGAGAGAAACAAAAATGACTGCCTCAGATGTCTGAGCCAATGGTAGAAAACTTTTGTCAGTTTTCACCAGAATGATCTTCTAGGTAATAGCGAATTTTTAAAAAAATAAAATTTTCAATAATCCAGTTAATAATCACTGTACAAACCAAAAATACATATGAGCAAAAAGGACAAAGATGGGTATGTAGCTATATTCACTTTGTTATAAATAGAGAATCATACGTCACATGACATTCTATAACTCACTTCTCCTCACTTAAAAACATACCAAAGACATTTTTATCCATCACTGTGACTCACAGTATCATTGGGATGGATGTGTAGGACTCCATTGGACAGATAGGCATTTGGTTAACTATCTCCCTCTCATTGGACATTTAGATAACTCACTTTCCATCAGGGTGCTGGCAGCCATTTTCCCCACCTGTTGTCATAAATTTAGAACGTTGGAGAGGCAGCCATCGCCTGTGGCTTTTTTTTTATTTTTTATTTTGGACACCAAACTAAATTTAACCTTGTAAGAAACATTGTTGAGGAACGTGGTGTGTGTGTGTGTGTGTGTGTGTGTGTCTCACTCTGTTGCCCATGCTGGAGTGCAGTGGCATGATCAAGGTTCACCAACTCCTAAGCTCATGCAATCCTTTTACGTCAGCCTCCTAAGTAGCTGGGACTATAGGCGAGTACCATTACACTCGGCTAATTTTTGGCTTTTTTGTAGAGATGTGGTCTCACTCTGTTGCTCAGGAGGGTCTTGAACCCCTAATCTCAAGCAATCCTCTCCTCAGCCTCACAAATTACTGGGATTATAGGCGTGAGCAACTGCACCCGGCAAGGAACATGTTCTTCAAACACTCCAGGGGAAATGGCAACATGCTCTGTTGGTCCTAGCATACCCCATGCTCGGGGCACTCACATCAGTAATGAGAGGATCATGGCTATTGCCATGAAATAATAACTAGCAATGAACATGTTTTGGGGCCAGTTCTCTAAAGTGTAAAAAATGGTTGTCATTAATTAGCATCATCACAGAAAAATAAAAATAGCCTTCCTCCAGTTTTGGGGATCAGCAATAGATGATCAGACCTGTAACTATGCAAGCTACAACAAATCAAGTAAGAGTCGTGTGTGCATCTTTCCTAACTAGCCACGAAAGATGGGGGGATGCTTTCCATTTAAATAGTTGAGCACCTGTTATGGTTTAAATTTTTTCTCCCTTGATTTCTATCATTTTATATTATGCCACGTTTGCCAGTTTGAAATCATCTTTTAATAGAACACAACTCACTGATATGTTTTTGAAAAATGATGTAAAATCCTGAGGCTCCACTATTTCTGAGTGAAAGCTGTGTTGTTCTAAGGAGACGTTAAAATTGAAAAAAGAAAACTAAAAAGTCTCAATGTTATGCTATCTGTGCAGGTGACCACTCTGATCAAGTCACATGATTCTTCTGTTGTCTCCCAAACAGTACTTGAAAAACATGTTGAGCTCTGTGTCAGCAATTAATAAATTCATATTTTAATGCAAATTCCAAGAGTCAATACACTTGACCAAATGTAAAGATATTTCAGATATTAGAATAGAATGCATTAACTTCTTAAGATCACCTTTTCAAGGTAGTCTCTTTTCACACCCATTTTTGCCTCAAAATCCCACACTTACAAGTAACCATAGAAAAGAAACTACTCTATAAAACAACAGCTTAAAAGGAGCTAAGGATTAAATGCCATTTCTAAATACTACAAAAGGAGAAAATGGAGAAATCATATTAATTCCTACTGACCTATTTTCACACTACTCTTGAATGAAAAAGTTCACACCACAGAGAATCACACAAATACACAAGTCAACTTGAGAAAGAACACGATCATGCTTTTTTGCAAGTATTACACCAGAGGAAGTCTAATTAGGCTAACTACATAATTAATTCATTATGAATAAATTCAGGCCGGCTTTCAGAAATAAATTATACCTCAGATAATTACTGTTGAAGACTATCGTTTATTTAATTGGTGTGTGAATTATCCCCAAACCTGAACCTTCTCTTCTTATTATGCTTGTGACTATTTCTAATTTAGCTTCAAACAAATTTGGTAACATAGTAACTTAATGGTAACAAAGTACTTAGAAACCAATTTTGCTCCTATAGGGAAAAAAAAATTTCTAATGGTAAATCTTTTGTGAAGTTTTTTGCTTTAAGGGCTGGGGATAGTTTTTCCTCATGCTGAGATTAAGATCACAACCTTCATTTCTGCATGCTGTAAATTATTTTCATTAGCTTCCATGACAACGTATCATATGTACCCTTCACTCTTACCAGCTGTCTCGGGACCAGGATCAGAAAAAATGTATCCCTGGAAAATTAGGAACTCTTCATCCAGACTGACATGACTTCAGGAATATTTTTGGGAGGTGGAGGTCTGTGGGTGGTGGTGCCTACATGGCAGAACTCAGAGGCTTTCTCCTACTCACTGGTTGGCATCTTTAATTGCACAGATTTATTCTTTTTTCAAAAAAACATACTGAGCACCCTCTCTGGGCAAGTTACTTAGGAGCTAGTAAAATAAATAAGGCTGTTGCAACTTTGTTCTTCTAACTCTATGCAAATAATACACTTGGGAGGAACATAATGATTCAATAAACACATATTGGGTCCCTACTATGTGCTAGAAATGATGTAAATCTCCAGTGATATAAAAATGAATTAAACATGACTTCAATCCACTTTCACAAGATTGTGAAAAAGAAGACCACACACCCAAATACCAACTGAGTGTGATAGTGTATAATAGGGACTTGCTCTAGGGAACATGGGGGCTGGGGCAGGAGGGCTGAAACAATTTAATCATTTCAGAAATCTTCCCATCTTCTTGGGCAAGCAAGAACTTCTGTTTTCTTGATCAAGACCCACCACCATATCAGAACTGGAATGTCAAAAGATGTCACTTAAGACAAACCTGCACCAGGCTACTCTCTGGAATTGCCGTGATGGTTTTAAAGCTTGTCCTCATCTTCTCCAAACAAGCGGGAACATACTTCTCAAAAAGAATAGTTAAATTGGCCTTTTCTGATTGATGCTGCCTTCTGTCTATCCAACTGGCCACATACCTGAAAAGAAAAACAGAAAAGCTTTTATTGAATACTAGGCTTGAAAAGCAGAATTTTCACCAAGTCAAAAGCTTCCCCCTCCGACACAGCTTGGCGCAACATTTCAGGGACACGTTGTGCAAGTTCATTCTGTTCCGCAAACGGCAAATATTTTTAAATGGCCCTTTAAAAACTTGTTCTAATGGCCATTTTTACCTTAATGAAAAGACCGTAAAAGAAACTCCTAATAGCACTTAGAAGCCAAACATAATGGAGTGTAAGTAGGCCATTACAGAGCATTTATAAGGAAGGGCAGTATGTCATTTCCTGAAGGGCTGAAACCATTCCCAGAGTGCAGGCCTTATTTATGAAAACAGCTTGGGATTTTTCTTGATTAATCTTGGCATCAATTATTTAGTAATAAGAAATCAGTTGCAAATAAAAAGGTGAAAATTCCATAGGGGCTATTTCAAAGTCCCTCCTTTTTCACCGGACTGAGTGTAACTTCAACCTGATAGCTGATAATGCATTTCCAGTAAATGGCTCTGAAATGTATCTCATGCTTGGGAACATTTATACAAATATGAATCTGAAGTGTATGAAATATTATCAATTTGATACATTAACTATCTCGAATGTATTCATAAAATAACACCTACCAATAAAACAAAGCATGACTTCGTAGCACCCATAGTGGTCTCTGGGGTGAAAATGAATGATGTTAAACAAAAAAGAAACCCTCAGAAAGTCCTCATGAGAAAGCATAAGGAACAAATGCATTTAGCGACCAGCAGAGAAGCAATGTGACCACAGATCAAGACAGCCGTACCTTGCTTTAAGCAAACCAGATTTCGCATTGAGTACCAGAATAAATGAAGGCAAGACAACAATCTTACAAAAGGTTCCTTTTGCTTTTCACAAGGCTTCATGATGGATTTTATTAAATAGTCAACTGCATTACACTCTGGTTAGATTTACAAAATGTCAAATGTGAAGACTTTTCATGTCCAAGAGGAATAGTTTTCAGTGGAGGTCCAATTGTATGAGAGTAACTTGATACAGATACCATGGAACAATAGGACGCGGGAGTTAATGACTGGGGACAAAAGTATGAAGGCCACATCTGCCCCTTAGCTATGGATTTTACTGCATATATGCTGCCAGAAGTGGAATCTTTGTGTCTAGGGCTTTTCAAGGGGGAAGAAAAAGAATTACTCAGGGAAGTGAAACTGAAGGCAGATTGTCTGGATTTGCACCTGGTTCTACCGTTTTTTAAAATTTTTATTATAAAGATGTGGGGTACAATTCAGGGTTAGATATACAAACTTTGATTATGCAGGTACCCGTATCGATGAGGTATGCTCCTGCCTCCCCTAGCAGTTTCCCTCAACTGCCAATCCCAACCCACCTTCCCTGACAGTTTTCCACTACTGCCAATTGCTTTCATATAGTATTACAATTGTTCAAGGTCCACTTATGAGTGAGAACATATGGTACTCCGTTCTTTGTTTCTGTGATAGATCACTGAGTATGATCGACTCTAAATCCATCCAAGTTGCTGCAAAGTCCATATTTGTCCTTCTTTATGACTGCATAATATTCCATTATGTATATGTACTACATTTTTTTTTAATCCAGTCCAGCTTCGAAAGGCAACATGGTTGGTTCCATGTTTTTGCTATTGTGAATAGAGCTGCAACAAACATACGTGTGCAGGTATCTTTTTTGTGGAATGATTCTATTGTGTTTAAAACCGTGTTATCTTGGGCAAGTTACTTAGCCTCTCTGTGCCTTGATTTTTTTGTCTGTAAATGGAGATGATGATGATAACATATACTTCCTATGGTTGTTGTAAGGATGAAACAAGTTTGCATGTATAAAGCGCTTTGATTAATATCTGACAAATAACAAATTCTCAATAAATGATTCTCCTTAGGACAGAGTTGGTGGCATTGGGAGACTTGGCTGAGATCCTGGCTCTGCCTCTCTGTGCACCTGCTAAAAGCAGTAGGGTCCTGTTGGCCCGAGGGTCAGCAGCCAGGGATCTGATGGGCATCACCTTTACCTCCCATAAAGTCTCTATGTGGGGGCAGAAGGCCACTGCAAGGATAATTAGGAGCAGTCACCTCAGAAACAGCCCCAGAGGGAAGAAGAGGGCTTTGTGCTCAGAGGCAAGAAATAGCTACTTCATTGAGCTGCATTAGCAGTAACCAAAGTCACAGGGAGAACCTACCAGGCCCACTCACAAATGATGCTGTTGCACAAATTACCTCCACCGTGGGTGCTGCTCCAGAAAGAAGTGAGTTTAACCTAACCATGCTTAAGAGCCAATTCTGTGTCCCACCCCCCAAAAGGCTAAAAGGTCAACAAATGACCTCTGCTGGGGGTCAAGCATACCACATAGCATAGAGAGTACAAATTATGTTAGTAAATACGAACAAGTAAACATTTTTTTTTTTTTTTGAGTTGGAGTCTCACTCTGTCGCCCAGACTGGAGTGCGGTGGCCACTCCTGGCCACTGCAGCCTCGACCGGCTGGGCTCTGGCGATCCTTCCGCTTCAGCCTTCCGAGTAGCCGGAATTACAGGCATGTGCTACCAGCCCCGCTGACTTTTTGATTTATTGTAGAGATGAGGTCTCGCCAAGTTGCCCAGGTGGGTCTCTAACCCGCGGGCTCAGGCAATCCACTCACCTTAGCCTCTCAAAGCGCGGAATTACAGACTGAGCCACTGAGCCCAGCTCAGGTAAACATTTTACAGAAAAATTACTGCTAAACTATCATGGGTTTAAATTAGACATTTAGGCCGCGCGCAGTGGCTGCAGCACTTCGGGAGGCAGTGGCGAGAGGACCACCTGAGCCTAGGGGTTTGAGACCAGCCCGGGCAACCTGGTGAGATCTTGTCTCTACAGTAAATCAAAAAATTAGATGGGTGTGGTAGCACATGCCTGTAGTTCCAGCTACTTGGAAGGCTGAGGCAGAAGGATTGCCTAAACCCAGCAGGTTGACACTGGGGTGGCTGAGTATACCACTGCGCTCCAGCCTGGACAACGGAGTGAGACTCTAACTAAAAATAAATAAATTAATTAATTAAATAAAAATAAATTAGACATTTTTTTTAAAACAGCAAATTTAGAAGAAAAACTATTTTATTCAGCAATAGCAGATACTGAAGATATATATCTGTGTTTGTTTGCAATTCTTCTCACCTCACCTTACAAATAAAGTTCCTTATGGTTTTTAAAGGATGCTACAGATGTGAACATGACCACACAGAACATGCCACTATCATATGACATATAACCAAAAATCACGCACTAAAATGTCATATGTATGCCTTGCCTACAAAAGAGATCACCCACACCAGCACCCTACCTCAGAATACAGCTAATACTATAATGCCCTGATGCATCAACTTAATGCCAACATCCGGGTCATGAACAAAGAATTTTGGTTTTTCAGAATTCACCAAGGAGTCCCATGTAGTCAGCTCTGTCTCTCTTGCTTCCCCCAGAAGGGTTCCAGGCTCAGCACATGAAATCTAAGACCCTGTGGTGTGGAAGCTACCGAGGTAGCTACAGTTTCCAGGCCTCTGAAAACTTTTAAATGTATTTTTTTCATATTTCTGACAGATATGGGTGATGGGATAGATGCTCGCAAGTGAATATACTCATATTTCTGTCATTTTATAGTTTCCTTTTTTTATTTTAGAAAAATCTTTTTCTTTTTTATTTTAAATTTTTTATTTTAAATATGTGGGATACAACTCAGGGTTAGGTATGCAAATGTTCATTATGCAGGTACACTTGTTGATGAGGTATGCCCCTCCCTCCCCTGGCAGTTTCCCACTACTGCCAATTCCTTTCTTATAGTATTACAATAGTTGTTCAAGGTCCACTTATGAGTGAGAACATGTGATACTCGGTTCTTTGTTTCTGTGATAGATCACTCAGCATTTTAGCCTCTAAGTCCATCCAAGTTGCTGCAAAGTTCTTAATTTTGTCCTTCTTTATGGCTGTGTAATACTTCATTGTGTATATGTACCATATTTTAAAAAATTTTTTTTAATTTTAAAATTGTGGGGTACAATTAAGGGTTAGGTATACAAATAATCATTGTGCAGGTACCCTTGTTGATGAGGTGTGCCCCCCCTTCCCCAGGCAGATATTGACTATCTTTAATCCCACCTCCCTGCTCCGCTCCCCCCCCCCCAGTTTCCCACTACTGTCAATCCTTTTCTTATAGTATTACCACAGTTGTTTAAGGTCCACTTATGAGTGAGAACATGTGGTACTCAGATCTTTGTTTCTGTGAAAGATCACTC